>VZSF01003782.1:323264-369780 GCA_013398295.1 Chionis minor
AAAAAAAAAAAAAAAAAATCCCATCTGGATGAAGACCAGACCTTACAAAGTTTCCACAGAGAGTGGTGAACCTCTCTCCCTAGCAGTGGGCTTATCTGAGATCATCTCCTCAAGGAGCGCACCAAGATTTCCATACCGGAAAAAGACCCTTCTCAGTTTGGCACAAGAAGGGATGGCACGAGCCATCACATGGTGAATTTGTCTAAGAGATGAGGAGGTAGACAAGGTCCCAGGGGAGGGAGAATAGCTCACGTTTCCAGCCTGAAGTTGAATGGAGATTAAGCAATGATTGCGGAGAGGTTCAGAGAAACAGCCAGATGTGCACACGATAGCCAGGACTGCAGAAGGGACAGAAAATGGGTTTGCACAATCCAAGCACAGGAGACAGCTCTGGCTACGAAGACGCACTCTGATGGGCAGCAATGACAGCTGGTGTGGAGGGGCCTGACTGGGTGAACTGGGCAGCATAATGGTCCGGATGAGGGCAGGGGACATTTTCAGACACCCCCCCCAGTCTTGTGCGTCTTATAGTGGTGACAGTGATCCTCAAAGTCAGCTGCATCCTCTGTATCCTTGTCCTGACCACGGACCTCAGAAAATAAATGTAACCTTAGAGAAAAGGTTAAGATAAAGAGGTAGTTGAAGAAAAATGGTCTGAGCTGATGAAAGCCCCCACCCCCCTCTCTGTGGGGATAGAGAAGGGGAAAGAGAGATTGTGATTATACTTTTACAAAGGATTTGTAGGGACCATTTCTAGAAAGTATGAGAAATATAGTGCCAGTCCCTGGTCCCTCTTGATTAAGGGAAGGCAGCACACTGAATTTGCCATTAAAATAGTAGTAGTAATAATAATAATAATAAAAGACCCCATAGCCCCTAAATTATCCTATTTAAAAATAAAATAAAAAATTAAGAGGTAGTTGCCATTTCACATGTGGTCTGGTTTAAATCCTGGGAGCAATGTGGCCCCCGAGATCTAACCTGTTGGAGCAGATCCCCGCTGTGTTCAAAGGCAATGGCGAACCCTTGAATTTGCTTTCAAACTTGGGCTGGGATTGCAAAGGTTTTTGAAGCCCTGAGCAAGAGGAAGATCTCTTTTCATGACCAAGCAGTCTGTGGGAAAAATATATTGGTAGATTTGCATGAAGGGAACAGTCTGGGATGTGAGGCAAGTCTCTCCAGATGTTTGCTGGATTGTTTTGTGGCTTATGCAGAAAGTCTGCAATCTTTGGGGCTTTATATAAAACCTGGAGGACAAAGGTCCTCTCTGTAAGCACAGTCAGTCAGATTCCCCCAAATGAGGCTGATTTCAACAGTTGATCTTCATTTAACACTCCCAAGCCAGATGAAAAATTGCAGACTGAATCTGACCATGTGTACTTAAGAGGGTTTTCTAGTTGCTGGTGCACAGGTGTTGCTACAGGGAGTATGCAGACATACCCTGATATACGCTGGCTAAGTAATCCTACTTTTCTGACGTGGACAATCCATGTTGGATTAAAAGGTAGTGCCAGCTTGTTCTCAGCTGCAAAACTCAGGATATCTGCTTGTCCTCTTCGGCTCATCTTCAGTTTCTCTGTTTGTGAGTATATTGCTACACTGAGCACGCGGACAGGGACTGCAGAGACTTTTCTCCTGCTAGGAGAGGAATCTGGAAACAATTACAAGCTGCTCATGCTTAATCACTCGGGTAAATCTTAAATGCCTGTCTTAATACTTTGCAGGACTGAAGATGGCATCTGAATTTTTGCAGCACGCAGGTTACACAGCAGAGTGCACTGACTTTGACAGTTCTGCTCTGTGCATGTTTCAGGGGTGGCTGGTCCTGAGGACCCCACACTTTCTTTGAAATTCATGTACAATTTCAAAGAAAATCTAAAATGCAAAGAAAAAAACCCCAACAAGCCTTTGCTTGATATTTGTGCACATTGTTAGTTCGGTCATGTTCATATGAACCTTTGCTGAACCTGAGCATTTGTATCTCAAACTGAACTGGAAGAGAGTATTAAATTAGTTTTTAAAAAAATGAAGTCCCCTGTGAAAATGAAGGCAACCAAAATAACTCACAAATCTGGGCTGAAGTCAGTCAATGACAAGACAAAACAATAGAAGTGCTTCTTCCCTTCCTTAAATATTGAAATGTTTCACTTCAGTGTTTTGAGGCTGAAGCAGTTTGCTTTATTGAAGATCACTTAGTTTGAAGCTGCTTTTTTTTTTTTTTTCTTTTTCAAATGGACCTAAATTTAAAAGGAAAAGAGTTATGGGTTTTACTTTGACTTTTTTAAAAAAAATATTAAATAGTCTCAAGCAAACCAGAACATTTTGTTGCTGGTCAAGCAAAACATTTTTGGTTGACCCAAAAGGAAATAACTTTTTCTCATTGTACTAAAAGTCCTTCCTCTTCAATTCCCCTCCAAAAGCAGAATTTTACATCACTAGAAGAAACCAGTCATCCTTGTTTTCACCTTCGTGCTGCAGCAGTAAAGGCTCTAATTTTGATTGCTCCTATTTTAATCAGAGTTGCTTTATGAAATGATCCATTTATTGCAGGCTGAGATCTGTGTGGTATCAGTGTTTGTAGCCAGGGTGTGGTACAGATCACTCTCCAACTATCTCAGATACCTCATCAAAGAGCTGCTAAGCCTCTTTGGCCATCAGCCTGCTTATTTACAGTCTTTATAGCTGCAGTTCAAACCCTGCATGTGACACCGACACTTGGAAATCTTCATTAGTACGTGGCCGTGGTAAGCCTTGTGGGTGTCAGTTGGGCGTGCAGTCATGACGGTATTCTAAAACCAAAGAAAACACTCTCCTCCCAGAGAAACTGCTGAAAAACATCTTCTACACAAACATTGTGAAAGGCAGCTACGTCCTGATGGGGGTGTCTTTCCAAAGCCACGAAAGGAAGTTACCTACTAAAGCCTCAGTGAGAGCAAGCACTCTGCAACTCATCCATCCTTTGGAAACCTCCTCCCAGATCCAGCCTCAGCGAGTAACAGTTTGCTAAGAACACCCATAAACACATGGGGCTTTACATCTTTCTTTTTTTTTTTGTGCTTGCTGCAGAGAGAAAGCATCGAAATTTTATGAACTTTATTGCAGGAAAGACGTAATGTTTCATCTTAAAGGCTTCCAAATTGTAGCACGCGTTATCTGTGGGGTGGCTAGTGGCCGAGGCTGCAGGTGGAAGCAGAAGACCATCCCTCAGAGCTCGGAGAGAACTCATGGAGCTGGCTGGGTGCAGGCACTCCCGACGTGGTGCACAGCAGGTAGCGTTTGTTCAAGGCGGCGCTGGAGTGCTTGCACACAAAATTGGCCATGCTATCTCAGAGCACCTATTTACAGAGCTGAGGATAACCTGGCGGACTTGGAATCCCCTAACCTCTCATCGTGGCTGTGGGGCAGCACCAGGCAGCTGAGGGGACACTGAGGTCCTAACCCTTCACATCTATCTGTTGTAGCTTCAGTGGTTGTAGGAATGGGAGGTGGAGCAAGCTAGTGCGTGTCCTGAAGAGGCTGCAGCTTGCTGATCTCCGAAAGGATTCCTTTGCCATGGGAGATGCTTGGTTGTTCTTCCTTAATATTTGTGTTACAGACACCTCCAGAGACCCTGAATGAGGAGGAGGTGATTGTGCTCTGGACAAGACTCCATAGAGAAACGTCCAGTATCTTACTACAAGGATACAGCAAAGGTGAGGGGAGAGCTTGTTTTGCAAACAGGTAGGTGTTGTCACACATCCTCCTTTGGCGCTGAATACATGACCTGACCTGGTGTCCCTTCAGCCACCTGGGCTGAAAACGAGCCACAGCAGTGTAAACTGACTCAGCACTATGTCTTCATCACACGAGGGGCAGCATTGTTGGGATACCTTGTGGAGTGGGAACAGGATGGGAGCAGGGTCCCACGTCACTCCCTGAGGGTCACCAGCACTTCACTTGCAGAAGGGAGTTGCCTCATCCCAATTTGCTGAGTTGCAGTGGCGTTGAGCTGGAAGAGGGGAGAGGACAGCATCCTCCAGCTCCATCCTCATTTGTGTAGCTGGAAGGAGATATATAAACTGGTCCTAGCACACGTTGGACTCTGCTGACACATGGGGGATATTTGGCACTTCGTGGCAATAAAGTGATTTTCACATCATATAATACTCTTCTGCAAATACATATTACAAGCACTGCTGGCTCCCGGGTTTGGCAACCATCTGTCCTTCTGTCTTGCCGTGAAAAGATGATGATTTCCCACACAGACTTTTGCAGGGTGGCAGGAGCTACACAGCTGGCTGGCACCAAAAGTGGCTTGGCTGGTGGTGCAGATACATGCGCCCATGAGAAGGGTGATGGGGCCATGACAGCAGTGGAAAGAGGTGGGAACGCTATGGGAGGTATCACAGTCATGGGAACAAGGCTGGGAGAAGTGTCAGGAGCTGGCTGGTTCCAGCTGGCAGCCAGTACACCCCGATAGGATGCAGGATATCTCAAAAGGGCAAACAAAAATGACTCAGCAAAGCAAGGTCAAAAATCTTGCACAGCAGCCTGCACCCGTGGGGTGTCCCTGGGTCCCCATCTCCTCTAGAACCTGTGCGGGGAGCCACACATCCAAAACCACATCTTGTTGTCCCAAGGCTGCATTGACTTTTCCACTGCCTTGCCCAACAGATGTTTATTGTTAAAAGTATCAGGTGATGGAGAGACTATTGCAGTCTTAAGTCAATTTTTTGTTGCCTTTTTTTTTTTTTTTTTGGCTGGGACGCCCCTCCTCATTTCCAGCCTGGGTCTCACTTTCTTCTTCACCTATCCACCATGGTCACTGAAAACACATTACCCCTGTCTCTTTACAGCTGCGTTTTATGTATTTAAAGACTATTATCATGTCTTCTCCCCTACACTTCTCTCCCATCCAGACTAAACAACCGCACTTCATTCACTTGAGCATGTAACAACAATAGGTTTGTTTGATGAAAATTCAATTTGTTTAGCGCAGTGGTTCTAATCACTCATGTTATGCCAAAGATAACAAACATTTAGCAAATTTCTCTTCAAATCTCTAGTTTTATCAACTGTTTTGACACTTAGAGTGTAATTTTTGCACAAATTGTTAGAGTTAGAGCAATTGCTTTCTAATATTTCTATACAAGTGTTTGAATTATGATTTTTACATTGAGCAATGCAATTAAAAGCATTATGGAACTGTCGTGAAATATTTAAATGGGATTTTAAAAAGTATTCTTTTAAGATATTTAAAATTATTTAGCAAGTATCTTTTTGAAGTCCTTAGCTGCAAAAATAAATCTTAAGCTATGTGAAAATACATGTCAAAAATTGCTCATTTCTACTTGTTTTACTGCTCAGCTCTGGTTTTGCCAAAGGGGTAAATTTGTAATCTTCAGGATGTTTCTGGTCAGGAAAAATTTTATTTTGTTTTACCAGCTTTTTTTCTTAAGGTGCTTTTATTTAGCCAGCTTTTAATGCTGTTTAGATCTTTTTTTCATGCAAGTATTTTAAGGTGAGGAATTACTAAGGAATATTTTCGTCTGTATGGAACATTTTATCTTAAATAGTCTCAGTGATGAAAGAAAGACAGACCCCCAGAAACGTCAGTAAGAATTTTGATTTTATTTTTTTTTTTTAAAGAAAACATTCATGTTGCATGCTGAGCTTCCTTTCAGTTCAGATTTTATTTTCTGGAAGCTGAACTTAAGGAAAAAGCTCAAACATCGAGACAAGAAAACATGGGTGGGGGGGCCTTAAAAGCGGAGGTGTTTTGAAGCTCAGTTTCAAGGCAAACACATCACTGTAATGAGAAATGTCCTAGAAAAACACGCTGCTCTCCCCACCCAGCTCCGCTTGTCACCAGCCCCGCTCAGGATGCGCAGAGGAGCGGGTTTCGCCCTGGTGCGGTGCGGAGCCCCTGTCCCCATGGGACTATCTCTCTCCCCAGTTTGGCTGCTGAAAGCCCTGGGCACCCTCGGGAAGGAAAATTAGGTGTCTGCAGCTCTGGCTGGGGAATTTTCAGCCTGCTGGGGTCTACAGCAAAAACCATATTGATTTCTGTAGCCCTGCACTGACTCCATGTGCCATGTCCCCTGCTGTACTGGGACCTTTTCCTTGGTCCAGCCACAGACAGCCCTGCAGCATCCTGCAAGGAGAGGAGAGAGACCTGTCGGGAGCCCTGCCGGGACATGCCTCCTCTGCATTGGGATTTGAGAAGCAAAATTTGGAACTTTAAAAGTAAAATAGCTGCAGATGCAAACCACGGCCTTAGGCCAGGTGTCAAGAGATTACCCCTAAGGTCTCTGAAAGCTTACTCAGAAGAAGCAAGGTCACAGCCTTAAACTTGCTGCGTAAGAGTCTGCCTCTTCACTAGAAAACGTAAAGAGATACACAAAGCAAACAGTGTTGAAAACTATTGGTTTGTATGGTTTAAAAAGCAGGTTTCCAATGTAGTTTTTTCACTCAGTAGCTGTTTAGATAAGTGGATTTTTTGTTTCCCTCTAAGAAGTTCTTACAAACCAAAAAGGCTGCCTTGGTCCCAGAAATGACAGTGCTGACTTAATCCTCCTTACCAGGTGGTTAAAGGAAACAGAAACTGGAGAGACACAGTAAGGCTGTATTTTTCGATTCAGTTTTCTCACCTCACTCCAGAATGAGAATAATTCATTTTACAGTGGAAATGCTATTTCTATTAGATACACCAGGATTTTTTGCACAAATCCTCAAGCCAGCCCATTGCAGTATGGATAGTAACTGCAGGGCGGCGCTAGGGCTGTGCTCTCGCAGTGTTAACAGGGCTTCGAATCGCTGGATGTGGTTTTATGTCCGGAATAAAGCAGCCAGGAGGCAGATTAAAACACACAGCATGCGCTGTTGACCTCCTCCAGAGCCCCCAGGTGCTGTAACACTATTATATTATCTCCTTGTGCTCAGAGATCCAGTCTGCCATGGGCTGAGTGTGGGGCTCCTGACGCAGCTGCAGCCTCCAGCACCTGGTTAGGAGCAGGTTGGTGCTGCGCCAGGCATCCCGGCACTTCCCTGGATCCACCCAGTAAGGCCCAATTAGAGAAGAGGGCGTTAGCACATGGCTGAGGTTAAAGACAAGCTCACACGTTCTTTTGGATCTGGGAGCCAGGTTAATCTCCACCTTGGTTTCTGTGTCTGGTGTTGGCTGATGGAGAGCTCTCAGCCTTCTGTGTATTTAACCAGCGTAAAACACCACCGCACACAGAGACCAGTATCGATACAAGGCTTGAGGCAGACTCTAATCCACAGCCCACTGAAAAATGGGCAAAACCAGATTGCCTTCAACAAGCTGCAGAGAAGTTGCAGCTCCGTGCACGGGTGTTTGCAGGCTCAACACCTGAAGTGCCCTCTTGCCTTCAGAGCCACGCTAAGAAATTAAATTACTCATCTCTGGCTTGGAAGCTGCCTGGACGCTTCGTCAGAGAATCAGCAAAAGAAACTTTCATAGTGTAGATGTCAAAAGCATCCTTTAAAGGACAAATTAAATCATGAGTTATTCTCAAAAGACAGGACTTGCTCCTTGTTCACACAGTACCATGGCTTGGCTGGATGTGGTGATTTTTCCTAAACCAGCCTGCATTATGGTCTGGTAAAAGATGGGATAGCATTTACATGGATACCGATTGACAAATTTCACATTAGAAAGAGAAATAAACTGGTTTAGGAAATTTTGTCTCTTTCTTTCAGGATGGTTTTTCCCCTGGCCTCTTGAATTCTGTGTCAAAGTCCTTGGGAGCTCACGACAGGGTCTGAAATGCAAGCAGAAAGAAAACTTTCCTTCCTATACGTGGCTTTCCCTGTCTCACATTAGGGCTTGCTCTTTTACTGGAAAAATGTTGTTTTGTTTCTTACTGTGACAGTGCAGAGAGTGGTGAGCTGAATCGCGTTAAACATATACATCTAAGTCAGGGAGCCCCTTGCTGAAAGAGCTTATTTGGCTCTTAAAAACCCCCAAAATTTTCAGTATGAACTAAATCGATGCAAATTGAAGTTATGTCCTAGTACAAATTGTATCTGTCCTAGGTTGAAATGACATTTGAGGTCTGACCTTGAGGTCTGACCTGGAGCATCCAATTTGCCAGCAATTGATGACATTTCCACACTGATTTGGGAAATGCACAAGAAAGGATGTTTTTGTGATTGGTTGGCACTTGCTGCTTCTAGAGCCAGCAGACTCCAGGCTAATTAGAGCAACAGAAAATGGATGCAGCAGTCATGGAGGCCTCCAGCTCTGCTAGCAAGATAGCAGCTCTTGCACAAAAAGATACAGGAGTCCAATCCAGTCCCAGATGTAAAAGAAAGGTTTGTGTTGTTGCTTGGGATGTTGTTCCAGGGGATGGAAGAGAATTTTTCTATTTTCTCTTCTTCTGGCTTTGTCCAGCCTGTGTTGTAGCAACGTTTGCTTGGGAAATACTTTATTCCTAGGTGGCAAATATTCAGTGCCACATTACGTTCACAGAACTTCAATTGGCTGGAGAACATGGCCAGTCTCTGTTCTCTAAGTCTGCTGTTTGTAAATGCCCCATGAAATGACTTCACTGCGTTATAATTGTTCCTGAAAAAGCTGGCCCACTTAAACCTGTGGCTGATGGAAACTGTTAAAAGGGATTGCTGCTTTGCCTATAGCATTATAGTTAACAACTCAGAAGTCTTTATGCTTTTTCTATAAAACACGTGGGAGTTTTATGCCTGGAATATCTGTGGCAATAAAGTGAATATGGTGCTTCATTTTTGTTTCCAGCATTAAAACTTGGAAGAGAAGAAAGAACTAACGTTCAAGGACAGGATCTGGCATTTGTACTGCACGAAGCACATTCAGTTGATATCTGTGAGTTTGGTATAGCCAGCGATTTAGATACCAGGGCAGATTTGAATTCCCGATTCCTATACAGGCATCTAAAAGGGAATTAGGTGCCTACACCTTGTTGTGGGGCTGGCCAATGCTGATTTGTTTTAAAATTCAAGCTGACACTTGATTCTGCTGTCTGGACTCCCTGGAGTTTGAAAGCATTTGAGTCAAGGTCGGTTTATGGTTCTCGTTCAGATCTCTTCTGTGCTTGGTCAGGTTTCCCAAGGAAGCCATAATCCCACCTGAAGGGCCACTCGGCATCCCTCAGCCTCAGGCTCATCCAGGAAGGACCTCCTGGTCAGCACCACCAGAGTGGAGACAGCCATGCTCCGCTTGTCCTCTGCTGCATGGCTGTGACGCCTCTGCTCAGTATCAAGGCCTCCAGCTAAGCCATGGGTGAAAAATAGTGGCACTTCTGTTCCCCAAAGGTGCTCAGACAAATCCAATCAGAAACACTTAACGCCTGCCAGCGAGTGGCAGCTCAGGACCGCTTCTCCTCTGACCAGTATTTATGGCATGCGTTAGTCACGCAGGAGCTGTTAAAAGCGCTGCTGGGATAAATTGCGAAGTCATACATGGTCATCGAGTTATGAGTTTGTTCCGGGAGACAGTAATACTTCAGAGCTTGACTAATCCCTCACAGATTGGAAACGGGGAGGGATGTGGTTAGGCACTGAAAACATCCCCATTTTATTGCCGATGATGTATTATTTAAGCCTCCAGCCTCCCGGACTGCTTCAGCTAAGCCTGGGGCTCGTGCCCTTGTGTTCCAGGCGGCTTTCTCCTGGTGGGAGGTAAGCTCCTCTGCAACACCTCTGATGACAGGCTTAAAGCGGCCACAAGTTTGTGCTGGATGGAAAAAACCGCTTGTTTTCATGGCTGCTGAGAGAATATTGATGTATTTTGCAGGATCTTTTCAGTTTATACCCAAGAAGGAAGTATGTGTGCACATCCTTGAGCATAATGGTCAAAGCAGACCTTCAGAAACATCAGTAAGGGCAAAGGAATACTTTTCCTTGCCGATTTCCTCACAGTGGTGCCCCTGCAACTTATTAAAGCGCACAGGCACCTAGCTCTGCAGATGTGCCAGCCCCACAGCTCTCTTACTATACAGGTCCCAAAGGCGTGCTCTGTATACCCTGCAAACGCAGCTCCAGATGCACGGGGGCAGGCATCTCACCTGCTCTTAGAACCACCTCATTACAAATCATAGAATCATAGAATCACTTGGGTTGGAAGAGACCTTCAAGATCATCAAGTCCAACCATAAACCTATGCCAAAACCACCCTTAAACCATGTCCCTCAACACCACGTCTACCCGTCTTTTAAATACCTCCAGTGATGGCGATTCCATCACCTCCCTGGGCAGCCTCTTCCAATGCTTGATAACCCTTTCAGTAAAGAAGTTTTTCCTAATATCCAATCTAAACCTCCCCTGGCACAACTTGAGGCCATTTCCTCTTGTCCTGTCGCTTGTTACTTGGGAGAAGAGACTGACCCCCACCTCACTACAACCTCCTTTCAGGTAGTTGTAGAGAGGGAGAAGGTCTCCCCTCAACCTTCTCTTCTCCAGGCTAAACAATCCCAACTCTCTCAGCCGCTCCTCATAATACTTGTTCTCTAGACCCCTCACCAGCTTCATTGCCCTTCTCTGGACACGCTCCAGCACCTCAATGTCTCTCCGATACTGCGGTGCCCAAAACTGAACACAGTACTCAAGCTGCAGCCTCACCAGTGCTGAGTACAGGGGCATAATCACTTCCCTGCTCCTGCTGGTCACACTGTTCTTGATACAGGCCAAGATGCCATTGGCCTTCTTGGCCACCTGGGCACACGCTGGCTCATGTTCAGCCGACTGTCTACCAGGACCCCCAGATCCTTTTCCACCAGGCAGCTTTCCAGCCACTCTTCCCCAAGCCTGTAGCGCTGCCTAGGAAATTATAAATAACCAGGGGGGTCTTGGTGATGCTTCTTGAAACTTGTTTTATTTGGCAGCGGCTCCTCCTCTTCATTTAAGCCTAATTAGCTGGGACTCATTAGCTGGCACTCACCGAGCTCTTTACGGCATTAGGCTCGCAGGAGCTCCCGGGCTGTGCCCCACGCAGTGTCCCACGCACAGCGGCGCCGCGCACGCCGGCCAGCTTTCCCTGCAGCCAGGAGCACCGCGGCCCTGACTGCCCAGCGGCGCCGCCGACGGGGCGCCGGCCCTGGCTCCCCCCGGTGAGCGGCAGCCGGGAGCGGCCTGCGGGCCGTGTCGCCTCCGGAGCCCAGTGACCCCCCGCAACGGCCGGCCCCGCTCCCTCCAGCTCAAGACCCCCGCGCCCGTGGCCTAACCCCCGCCACCTCCTCAGGGCGCCATCTTCCCCGCCCCGCCCCCGCCGCGTTGCCATGGAGCCGCGAGGCCCCCCGGCGCTGCCGGCCGGGGCTGTCCGCCGCGTTCGCCTGCGGCGGGTGAGCGAACGAGCGAGAGCGCGGGCGNCGCCATGGCCGAGGCCTGGGCCGGCTTCTCGCAGGAGGAGCTGCGGCGCCTGCGGGGCCAGCGCCCAGGTACGGACCGCCACCGGGCTCTGGCGGGGGCCGGGGCTCGGGGCCGGGCCGGCCGCGGCGCCCGCCCCGGTTAGGGATGGGGGGCGGGGGGGGAGCAGCGGGGCTGGGCGCGGCGCGGAGGAGGCTCCGGGCCCTCGGCACCCCCTCGCAGCTGCACCTCCGACCCCTCGGCCCCCCTATCGACACCTCCTTACACCGCCTCAGCATAGCCGTCCACCCCGGCCTTTCTACGCAGCCCCCTCAGGCCTGCACATCCTTTTCTTCAGCCTTGCCACCTCCCATGGCTTCCTGCTCCCTTATCCCTCACATTCGTCCCGCCCATCGATCAGTCCTCGACCTCCTCATGCAGCGTCTCAGCCCCCTACATTCACATCTCTATCCATCCCCTCAGCTCATCCAGTCCATCCCCACATCGAACACCCCAGATTCTCCAGGCGGCCCCTCGTTTCCCCAGCCGGTCCCTTGGCCCCTCCCATCCAGGCTCCAGCTCTCACTGCTCCCTTCAATCTTCCATCCAGCCCCCCGTCTCTCCATCCGCAGCCTCTCTGTCACATTTCCAAACTCTCCAGCCCCTTGTCCTGCACTACATCTGCCAGTCCACTACCCCGCTCATGTTCCCACCCTTCTCTTTGCCCACCTGTCACCGTGTTCTTCCCCATTCTTCACTTTATAAATCCCCAGTTTGCTCACCAGACTGCCTGGGACTCTTCTTTAGCCCTCCAGCCATCTCTCTGTGATTCTCCCAAGGGTTGTCCCCAATCCTCCCTAAGGTTGCTCCTTTAGTACCTCAGGCCCCTTATTCTTCCCTGTCCTCATTTCAGATGCTCAGACCCTTTAAAACTCCTGATTCTAATAAAACATTTACAGCTTGCTGGGTTTTCCCCCACGTTGCCTTCCCTTGACATGTAGGCATGTTTTTTCCTTAGGTTGGTTTTGCGCCAGTTTGTTTTCTTGCCCAGAAAAGCTAATTCACAGAGTCAGTCTTTGATCTTAAGACTTGGTTTTAATCCTGTTTCTCCCTCTCATCCATTGATAGATTTGTATGATCCCTCGGAGCAGCAGCATCGCCCCCACACTGTAAATAAGAATCGGAAACAAACACAAAGAGAAAAAGCCCTCCAGCAACAATGTCAGAAGCTGGGACTGCAGGGTGGAACAGCCTCTGTGCCTCCTGAGCAGTTGCTTTCCGTACCAAAACACAAGCCTTGTCATCCTCAGCAGCCTGTGCCACCACCTCATCGTCCTTCAGCAGGAGATCAAAGTCAAAGTGACAACCAAGGCCAGCAGAAGGAAGTGACACCGGTAGATCCCTGTAATGGCAGTGACAATGCCCAGGCCTGCCCTGCAAAGCCAAACTCCAAAGTGGAGAAAAAGAAAGTGGAATTGTTAGTAAGTTGGTAGAATCAGGGGATTGGTTTTATTGTTCTGTATTGAGTCATTCTTTTATTGTGAAGTAAAGTGAACTTTTCTGTATCTGTTAGGAAGGTTTGAGAGATCACGTTTGCTTCCTCTGCACTGAAACTTTGTTTTTCATCTCTAGTTGGGTTAAACCTGATCCAGGATTAAATCCTGTAGTGTAATTGGTGCAGATATGCACTATGCTATCTTCAGGTAATTTCCTTTGGCAGTGGGACATCATAAAGCACCCAAGGTGTAGGACTCTGTTAATGGTTTATGAAGACTTAGTCTCACCACCGTGATGTGTAGACAAGCCAGCAGCCACAACAAAAAAGGCTCTTTTGGGAGTAGATATGCTGTGATTTGTTTAACTTTGTGCTCCCCTTTACAATATTGCTGCAGGTTTGTTAATGCCAGAAGTGTTGGTAAGGAGGTAAAATTTCAGGTTTAAGCAGTTCTCTAGCTTTTATATTTCAAGATGAGACCAATCTCAAGGCTCTCACCCTGTGCATCAGCCCACAGTGGGGTGCCTGTCTCGGAACCATCAAACTGACACATGAGAGAGAGAAAGCAAAAAGTACTGAATGTTCCTCTCTGGGACTCTTGATTGAATGTGGCAATTACTTAGTCCATCATCCAGAATTCAGGCAGTAGCCTATAAAGGGAAGGTACTGTCTAAATGCTAGAGAGGATATGCATTTCCAATATGTTTTTACCTCTTTAGTTTGTTTTCCTGTCTGTATCCAAGTGCTGATTTTCTTGTGTGAGGAGCAAAAGGATGAATTCTTTTTCTAGGGCGTATAGTTTATTTTTAAAACACTCTAACCGTGCTGCTCCAGCCTTGAGTTCCTATGCAGGTCCAAACTTTTCTGCCCAATATAATCAAAAAACACTAGCTTGCCACCAGACTTCCATGCATCGTTTGTATTCCCCCAAAACAGGGATCAGCAGCTTTCCAAGTGCGGTGTGCCAGACTCTATCTCTGATTAGATCTGTCTGTAGGATCTTGAAGGGGGCTGAAGGTGCTTTCCACTGGAAAGGCAGGACTGTAGCAGTCAGCATCACCTGTGTGGAGAAGCAGTTGCACGTGTTCTTTCTATTTTAACACTCGAAAGGATCTGGGAGGTTCTGTTTTGCAGAGATGCGTCCTGAGAGGCTGCAGCTGCTGGTCATGCTGCCTGCTGCTTACCTGCCCGGCTCCTGGCTGGGATCACCTACCTACAGATAGCTGTTCCGTCACCAGAATAGCAGCACTTTGAAGAGCAGTGCCAAATTCCTCCTGTGAGTGCAGCTCACCAGTAGTACTGGCTGTTGGTCTCCTTCCTAGCGGTGAAAAATACAGCCGCTATTTGACTGGGGAGAAGATAGCTAAAGCTTTGCAGAGAAGTTTTTCACTCTGTGGGGAGCAAATGACCTTTAGCTGCAACAACCACCCCCTGAATCTGCTGAATTCATCTCAGCCTGTGCACTTGAATTTAAATCTTATTAAAAATATTTTTGTATAGGAGGTTTTAGGAGTAGGGTGATGAGGAGAAGTCTGAAGAGATACTCTTATCCGGAAATGGTTAAGATTAACGTAGCTGAGTTATTTGGGTATTTTTAAGCTGATGCTTCTTGAGAGAGGGCTTGAAGAACACCATGAGGTGGAAAAGCAGCAAGACAGTTTTTGTTTCTTCTTAATCCTGCCCAGTTGTGTTGACACAGGTTGTCACCTCTCACCTGAGACTTTGCCTTCCATCCTCTGGAGCTGGTTGTATCTCTTAGTAGTTGTAGCCTAGGAAACAGAATCCATGTAACTCTTTGCCTGGTGGCAAAAGTGAATTCTTGTTCTTCCTCGTTGCTCGTTTTCATTGTGACTTTTACCAGCTTTTCATTTGTATCAGTTTAATTATTTGGGGGCTGTATTGTAAAGCAGACCAGTGAAAGGATCTGTTTTATGGAAAAAAACATTTACAAAAAAGAAACTCTGTTGGCAGACTGAACAGATGGCGACTTGTGGCAGCCAGTAAGAAACTTGAGACTGATTCTACCTAGTGGGGAAGCACATCCTTTAAATGAAAAATTCCATCCATTTTTGAAAAAGTGCTGTATGCTCTTTCTTCCAGCAAAGCTGAATTAACTGACAGCTTACTTGCTTATGAAGATTTTTGTTCTGATCAGCAGATTTCATCTGGAAATGTTTTATTGGTCTGAATGACTTCTTGCAGATGATTCTTCTTTCCTCAGAACTGAAACCTGTTTATTGTTTCTTTGACATTTTTAGAGTTTGCTCCAGGAAACGTGATGGTGAATATTTGTGTCATTTGGGGAACAGGGAGAGAATGAACTTTCTATTAATTTTGATCTTCTTGTCAATGAGCAGGCAGGAAAAATCACGATGGGAAATCCTCCAGCAAGAACAGCGGCTGATAGAAGAGAAGAATAAACGCAAGAAGGCACTCCTGGCCAAAGCTATTGCTGAGAGGTAAGGGGCTATGCTGCAGCATAGGCGGAGGCTGAGGAAGGGATTACTTCTCATCTGCAACCAGTTGCATAGCTTCTATTTAAACTTCACTTTTTCCTCCTCTCTGCGCTCTGTACATACTGCTCCACAAGTAGGCAGCTGTGATCGACATTTCCCTTCGATGACAAGTGCTGGCTAAGAAGTTGTGACGAAGGTTTTCACACTTCCAAAGCTGCAGCTCTGTGGGCAGATGGGAAATATATTGCACAATTCAAGAATTAGCTGAAGTCCTTGTTCCTGTTAGTAAGGGCATGTTTGGAAGTTGGGGTGCTCAGATGCTCATCCCTGTTCTGTTCCTGATTTGTTTTCACAGGATTTAAGAAAAGTTTATTTCATTTCTAACCTATGAAGGGAAACTATAGCTATTTCTGTTTGGGCTTTTGACTCTTTCCTATTAGTATGTGAAAAGCATTGAAAAGAGAAGACGATGGACTTTAAGAAAGTACCATTTTACCACTGGCTGATTAGAAATTATAAAAATTCGCATGTTCTCACAGTTGTTAGCTCTTGCTCTTCAGGTGACCAGACTTTAAGGCATTGTACAGAGTTGTCCACCAAGACAGTTTAAGACTATAGAGAAGAGAGCATTTGTAGGGAAGAATATTGGAGCAGCTGATAACACTGGATCAGGTAAGGAGATGTGAGGCTTTCAGGCTCACAGTGTTCTGCCTAGACATGTATGGTGTTCTGCCCATCAAAGCTCTGTGCAGAAGATTCTCTTTGAGGTTCTGAAGATTTTGTTTTCCTTTGCCAGGCAGAGATAAAACACAAGTACATTTGGTCTGAGTCACTGTAGGACAGCAAACATGGGTGTGACCACCAGACTGGGTTCGTTCTTCTGGAAGCAGAGCATGAGGAGAGAGAGAAGTACTTGGAAGGTGATAGCTAGGGAGTTATGTCTGACATTCAAAGGTCTGCTTCAGGCTCTAAGCAATACTACCAGATGTCTGTTTCTCTCCACCTGCATCAGCTGGTCTAATGAGAGACGGTGTCACTGCCTACACATCTAGTCTTGCTTTCAGGTACCCGCTTTGGGTTGTAAAGCAGTGGCTGAAAAGCACGGTTTTGCTGGTGGTGATGAATGACAGCAAAGTGACCTGGTGTAAAAGCCTGTTGAAAGTTACTTAGGAGTGAAAGTTGCTTGGGAGTGAAATCCATCAAAGCTTGCTGCCCTTAGCAACATTTAGTTTTCAGAACTGAGGAATGAATAGGGTGAGTTTAAAAAGGTTACATAAGGCTTGATTGAAATCCTTTGTGTTTGATGTAAAACTTTCCATTGACTTCATTGGGATTTGGGTAGGCCTTTTGGGAATAATTTTGCAAAATGGAAATCAAGTTTAGGTTAGGTGACTTTTTGGCCCCTACTAACTGGGCTTCTTTGAAAGGGGATATTTGCTGGGCTAAATACCCTTCCCCCTCTCACTCCCCCCCAAGCCATTTCCTGTTTCCTTACACTGAGAACTACTTAGATACAGCAGCTTCTTGTGTGTTTCCACAGTGAAGAAACACAATCCATTTTAGGCACTTTGATTATAGTCATTACGTAATTTTGCTGTAGTCCTTTAATAGCAGGCATTTTAGATCCCTGTGGATATTAAAAAAGATCAAAAGTCTTAAACCATAAAGGAGAAACCTTCTGAATAGCTTTTAAAGAAGTTAGTTGCTCTGCAAATGAAATGGAGCCCATTATGTCAAGAAGAGAGGCTTGAAAAGAAAAAAAAAAAAAAGGCATCTTCCTTTTGCAGATCCAAAAGAACTCAAGCTGAAACAGTGAAACTAAAAAGGATTCAGAAGGAGTTGCAAGCTCTGGATGACATGGTATCTGCTGACATTGGCATCCTGCGGAACCGCATTGATCAGGCCAGCTTGGACTACTCTTATGCCCGGTAAGCAACAGACAGGGAGGAGAGGGAATAGCCCTGCCGGAGTGGAGGGAGAAAATGCTGTTTCCTGTCACTGAAGTAGTAATGGAGTTATGTCATTGTAATGATGTGTAGTTAAAGCAGTCACAGTCTGGGGGCCTTTCAAATCTTGAGGTAAAAGTGTACTTTTTATTTCCTAATTTCTCCCTTGGAATGTGGAAACTGAAGCAGGTTTTCTCACTGCAGACTGCTCTCCAGCTTCATGCTGTCACGAGACATACTTAGCACTCTAGCTGTGCAGTTGTCCATAAGCCCTGCTTTATTGTTTCAAGGTTGTTTATTTCTTCTCAGGGGGAAAGAGTTTTTTTAAAACTCTTAAAATGAAAGTCCTTTTCAAGGAAACTTGCTTGTTGGTGACAACTATGGTCCTGTTGGAATCAATGGGACCAATTAAGCTTAAAACATATAATACTGCTAAAGTGCTTTTTGAGCTGGGACCAGAAATTGAAGGAAAAAGCAAGCTTTCACCCTTCACAATGTGCCTTTAATCACTCTGGTTCTGAGGAGTTCCTTAAATGCAAGAAATTAATCGGAACACCCTATTAGTTGTGGGTAAACCACAGCATCAGTAGATAAACATCAGCATGTTTATGTAGCCATTTAATAAAATGGAAATGTTCGGTTGTGGTTTTCGGTTCACGATTCAATGTGTTAAACGTGTATTTCTCCTTATGACTTCTGCTATACGTTGACCACAGGCCAATAAACATGGTAATTAGTCTTAAAAAAAATAGCAGCGGTAGCTAAAAAATAAGGATTTCTTTTGTGTAATTATCATTTGAAGTATCTAAGAGTAACTAGTTTCAGTAGCTGAGTACATACAAATACAGAATTTCATATCCTCAAGAGGAAACACATTTCAATGTATTTTAGATTTAAATCTGGTTTCTAAAGCCATTAAGTGCTCCTGGAAATTTCCTTACCAAAATTTTGTAATAATGTGTCTGTTTGAAATACTTAATGGCAAAAGAGCATATAACACAAGGGGCTCTGATGGTTGGAAAGCAGTTTTTAATGAAGATAACAAAAGGGGATGCTGGCAGGACAAAGGAGCTAAATTTTACAAAATACTTAATGACTTTCATGAACTTACTAAGTCTTTTTGTGAGGGAGAAGTTTGGAAATGCGGGTTAGATACTTTCGATGTTGTAGTTTTTATTCATTATGAGCCAAAGCTGATTTCAGTGGTGTCTTTTTAAGCATTTTTATCATTTTTAGGGCTAAAACACAAATAATTTCAGTGGGTCAAAAAATGCAATATTAAGTAGTCCTGAGGATGTACATGGTTAGGAGCATTTGACAATTGCTGTGGAATGGAATTTTCGAAAATATGATGTGAGGAATATGTGTGAATTCCGCCCAAAGCTTTAACTGCATAGGTTTCCAGCATAGCATTAGTTTTACATTTCTAATACCTGACCCAGGGAAATCTTGACCTTCTTGTGAGGGAAACGTAAGTGGGCACTTTCTGCCCACCACAGACATAGCCTTTACAGCTGGGTCTAAGTTTTGTGATTATTATGTAGAAGAGCGTACTTGGGAAGGCTTTTCTGTGTCTTACTCCTTCTGTTTCTCTAAGGAAAGGATCTGTCCTGTCTTTCTGTTGCTTTGTTTATATTTGAATATATGTTCGTGAAACAGCTGGATTCTTTATTCAGCCACCTTACTAATACTAGTTTTATGAATGCTCTGTAAGGTATGTTGCATAGTCATTCTGCAAAAGCCTTTTCATGCTGCCTTTCCTGATGAGCAATATCGTATCTATCTTTCTATTAATTAAATCAGAATTAATATACAGATTTGCTGAATGTAGTGGAAGATACATCACTAATGTGGACACCAACCGTTAAAGTGCTAGATATCCCAGATGTGTTAACCTCAATAAATATTTTGAATGTTTCCTTTTTGCTATATTTGTCATGACAGGAAGTGCAAATTGGCAGGAGGTGTGTGTCGGGGGGATGCTTACAATAAAATTCTACATCTGTTGCCACACAAAAGTTGTGATCGCTATTGATGTCATATGCTGTGTCAATCTGTGCTGCTCATGGTTTTCTGAACATATATATGGGTGGCCGGAAGAGTACAGTTCTAGACCAGATCTGAATGTAAATGCATGTAGCACCATTGTAACATCTGTATCTATTGGGTGGATGTTTTGCAGTGTTTCAGTTCACTGGGTGTGTTCACTAGAAGTGTGAAAACACTACAATTTCTGGTGGTTTCTTTCTGCTGCCAGTAGTGATGCATCTCTTAAAACGGGCACTAAAAATGCTTGTTCGCGATTCAATCTGTAGATTTTAGAGGAGCAAATTAACTCTTGGAATACAGCAGCAGTGGAGTCTAATGTCTTCCCTTTTACTAAGGTAGCAGCATGTCATGAAATAGCTGGCATAAGGCATTGCAGAGCACACAGCATTTCAGGGATGCTTTAAGTTATCTGTCCATGTGTCAGACTGTCAAGTGCTTTGAGATCTAACCCACTAGAAATGATGATGATTTTGCAGGAAACGGTATGATAAGGCCGAGTCGGAGTACGTGGCAGCCAAGCTGGACCTCCAACACAAGACGGAGATTAAGGAGCACCTCACTGAGCACCTCTGCACGATCATACAGCAGAATGAACTCCGCAAGGCCAGGAAGCTGGAGGAGTTAATGCAGCAGCTGGAAGTGGAGGCAGATGAGGAAAATCTGGAACTTGAGATAGACGTGGAGCGGATGCTGCAGCAGCAGGAGGCAGAAGCAGGGAGACAAGCCAGCCAGTCACACAATCATGCTGGGACAGCTAAGGAAAACCCCTCTCCTAGTGTTACGGCGCGGGAGAGTGAGCATGCTAACCGTGCTGTCGCTTCTGCTGTTTCTGAACAGTTGGTTCAATCTGAAAACTCCAGTACCAAATCCCTCTCCAATATGGACAGCCAAACTCAAGCAGTAAATGTGACTCCAGGAAATTCCCCAGGTTGTGCTGATACATGACTACTATATTCACATAAGCCAACTGGTTATGGATGATATGCTCTCTGCGGGCTTGTGTGCTGTATGTTATATCTGATTTCTGCCGTGCCAGTAATATGCACTTCACTTCTCTTTTCCTTTAATATCGTTTCCAAATTTTCAAAGTTCTTTTTTTCACAAGGCTCCCATTTGGGGTTCACCATCTGGCTTCATCATTCTGGTTTAAGTTCATGTTCTGATGCCTAGCTCTTCACGGGGCTTTGTACCTTCCTGAAACAGGATACTTGGAAGTGACCGGTAGGGTTTTTCCAAAGGCTTTCTGCATATAGGTATTGCAGATACCTGTTCCAAGCAGTGGGCAAGAGATACATATCTACAGAAGGAAACATCGCAACTTATTCTGCTTCTGAACACATTCTGTCCCGTGACAACGGTGGTAGGATGTTTGTCTTACTTTGTATCCGTAAGGGATTAGTTTTCAACGGTTTTTAATCCTGTGAAACCCAAGTGCTTACTTTAATTATCTTCGTAGCTGATAACTCTTTCCTGTACCTGATTTAAAGGAAATTCACATATTGAGGCAAATTGCAAAGTCAGTTGTAGTATTTCCCATTTATCGCTTTGCCTGTTTCTTTCAGATCGTGCTAGATCACAAAGCTATATGTTGATAACACTATTATCTATGAAAGCACAGCAGCTATGATTTAACAAAAATGGTAGGTTATGGTTTAAGACATTGCAAAATGTATGATGGTAGAAGTAGAAACATACAAAAGAGACTGTGTTACAATTAAAGCTGTTCCATTACAAACAGTTTTCTCTGTTGTAGTTGCCTCAAAATTCCAGTAATTAGGCAGGGATCTTGTAATGAATAATCTCCACTGTATATTAGAAGTGAGCCCATTTTCATATAATATTCAATGCATTTTCTTGCCTGAAGAGTGGGTTTGTACCCCACAAGAAGTTCAGCTGTTTTGCTCCGTTGCTGTTGAAAGGCTTTAAAAAGCTGTTCCAGGTGGAGAAAGTCTCAGGAATTAAAATCTCCCGTAGACCAATGCAGCTGCAAACTGTGGGGACAGTGTTCATAGCTATCCACTTTGCAACAGAGGAAGGCTGCTTTCACTGTGGAAGTGGTTTCTGTAATACCTGACCTGAACGTGTCAGTCAGAGTTTATGAATGAGTTACTGAATGACGCCATCAAGCATATAAATGGGACGCTGATTGTCTCTATGGCTTTAATAGTGGAAAAACATGTCACTATATTTCATTTTTATTCTATTAATAAATCAGTGCATCTTCTACGCAGTGTGTTTACTTTCAGTTATGATATCTGATACTAATACACATATCCAAGACTGTTTTTTTTTACAGGAGATGATAAGTGACGATATCACATATGTCCTTTGGCAACTTTCTGCTGCGTGAAAGTAAAACCTCAAAAAAGGCTGTTTCAAAACATGAAACCTTACAAAGCAAAGACATGGCAGGATACAGCTTGGCAGGAATCTTTTCAACTAACCGTCGCCCAAGGCAGCAGTGGAAAATCTCTACGGGTGCCTCTCGTGCACAGGAGAAAGCGGGATAAATCTGTTTCCTAGCAAAGCCACTCATAATCAGGGCTGATTGAAGTTGGAAAACTCCAAAGTAACATTTGAGATACGTATGAAGCATTGCTCTGTTGTTGCCGATACACTGCATTCCCTGTTACTTTGCTGGAGGATTGTATTGTGAGAAAATTATGACTGACTTCCTTTGCTCCGTCTGCAGTTGCAGAACAGCTTGTAGCAACCTGATTATGGTTTTCAAAACTGGATACCAGAAAGTGCAATAATAATTTAATTGTACCATTCTTGTTTCCATCCTCTGCAGCTGTCCCCAGTTGCTCCTCAAGAGAATCGAAGTCCTAGTGGATAGGTCTGTTCCTCATTACAATTGTATTCAGCTCATCAAGGGACGTACAGAAGAGTTAAATTGTAACGGTATTTACAGGAAGCACATGCTTAGCATTTTGCGTATAATTTGTGGTTCCCTAGTAGGCTAAAATGCGGTTGAAATAGTCCTACTGATTGCACCTTGTTGTTACGGATAATATTATCATTTGCACTCCTCAAACCGAAGAAGGAAAAAAAATTGTAAGTCCAAAGATCTTTTTGACAACTGCTTAAGAATATGAGTTCCCAAGCAGGGAATAAGTTTATATCCAACAAAATTACTTAAAAGCTGAAAAATTCTCGTGTGCCATCCTGATAGCGCTGGCGCTGTTTCTGCCTGACAAGGAAGATGCTGTTGTTAGAATCAGCAGTTTCTGCTCTCTTACAAGTCCCTCATCAAAGTTCTGGCCAGTTCTGTCTTTAACTTCTGAGCTTGCAAAATGAAGTGAACTGGCCGGAAGCCACATGAAACAGCCATATGAAATAACAATAGGCAGCTTAGCATTTGGTCGCGCTCTCTAGACAGGGAGCTCAAGAGTTAAATTGTTTGATCTGAGTTATGAAGCCTTTCTCTGACGTGTGATATAAACCACTGCCATGGTGTCAGTTCCACTTTGGAAGTTCGCAAATGTTTTGATGGGTGCCAGTGTGCTGGTTTAACATTCCCCCTATGCCGGAGCCAAGGAGTCCAGTTGTAATTGTAACAACATGTGTGCTGGTCAGAAATGCCAGGAGATGATTTTGGTGCAACAAAAGGGTTGGCTTTTTTCCTTGTTTTTCCTTGAAGGAAAGAGAACAGTTGGAATTGAGGCTCTTCAAGCAAAAACCATTTCTACCTTTGTAGTAGCTGATGCATTTTACAATGTCAGGCTCCGCAGTCGCTGGAGTGCACTGAAGGCAGGTGTGCTGTCCGCTCAACTAGCATGTTGTATCTCTTCAGAAAAATGAAAAAAAATGAAAAATTCAGCATAGATCAGGAACGGGTGGGCAGATTTTTAAGTAAGGGTCTCTTGCAGGTAGAGGTAGAAATCTGGATGTGAAGCATGCTGGGGCTGAACACCCGTGGCAGGAAAAACAGCAATGCGTGATCCCTGACAGTAACACCGCAGGGCTCATCGCAGGGGACTTGCATTCTCCTGTGGCAATGTAGCCATTTCTGTGTTGGGTCGCCGCATTATCATTATGGAACAAGAGGAAAACATCAATGTACACCACTGTGAGAATGTTACACAGCCCAATATAATTGCCCATGTTGCAGTTCGGCCAGGATGTCGGGATTAACACTCCCTCCTCTGTCAAGAAATGTTTAAGTGAGCACAGATGGTCATGGCTCGGCCTGGGGTTCCCATGGATGTCTAGTGCGTGGTGTAAAACACTTGGACAATCCCCAACCTGATTGTATATCCAGCCAGCTGAAGTTGGGCTCTCAAGAGGTTTCAGCTTAGGGTAGCTGGGGAGAGACTCAAGTTGTCCATCAGCCATTCTTCTTCCTAATACCTTCTGCAATGCAGTGGAGTCTTCCCTCTGAGCCTATATCCCATCTAAACAGAATGAGGAAAAACTAGTAAGAATGGAAAGCAGTGACTGGCCTAGTGGTTGGGGGTACTGTGTTGCCTCACCAGATTTATTAAGAACATGCTAGAAAGGATTGCGTATGGGAAAGTTGCCTGTCCTGGGGAAGTTCTGGAGCCAAAGAAAAGGGCAGAGCACCATCGAATTGCCTCCCACACTGGCATTCACTCCATTCTGCATTTTCTGCTTAGGAAATGGATCTGGAGATTCTCTGTTCCTAACACCCTTTTCTCAAGGTTCAAACTTGAATCAAAACCCCTGTGATATGAATTGTTCCAGCATGAGGCCTGGTACTTTATCAGATGCCCCTTATGTAAGACCTTTGAGCAGCTGTTGGTCCTGGACTGAGTTTGGTACTTTCGTTTGATTGTGTGTAGTCATAGTGTCTTGGGTCTCTGTGCTCTGCTCGTGTGCATGCCATAGCTGTGTATTCTGCTGACAGCTAGATACAATTTTTCTGCAGGCCTGATCCAACCCAGAAATCATCTGTTCAACACTTTGATGTGATACCATGGTTCCTTTTCTAATTCTGTGGGTATAAGCAGGTGTGGTGCAAAAGGGACAAAGGGTTTTGCCAGTGGCAATGCAAACAGGGTGTAGAGATGTGGGCTGGTATAATAGAAACCACATGCTTGTTAAGTGCCCTATTTAGGCTTGTCTGCATGGTCCTATTAAAGCGAGTGTTGGCTCCTTTGATGGGGCACGAGACTGGTTTCCTTCATCATTTCCCCTGATTTATGTCCCAGCAGCAAACTTCTACGTCAGTGGGGAGAGACCAAGTAACGAGAGAAGTTAGCCAAGCCTCACCCCCTCAGCATGATAGGACATCAGATCCTTCAAATCCTTGCCTTTGGCAGCCTGTTAGTTACAGGGTTTAAATCATGCCTTTTAAGACACAGGTAGAGACACTAAAAAGCTTGGGCCTTTCTGAATTAGGGCCTGGATTGTGTAGTTAGAGTCATTTTCTCAATTAGCTAAACATAAATCAGTATAACGAGGCGGTTGGGAGCACTGGGCAGGTTTAGTACCTTGTATCTCCTGCCTCTGTCCATACCACTCCCACCTGCTTGTTTGGCTGATCGGCCAGTGATTTTATTTTTCCATGCTGCTAGATCTGAGCAGTGGGTTTTAATGTCTGAACTGGTTTTCACACCTGGCACTTGTGGGCGAGAGGTGAGAACTGGGAGAAATTGCTCTTATGCGGTAAGTAAAGCAGCCCTCATGCGTGGCAGAGATCTGGCAGTCTTGGCACCCCATGCCACACCGTCTTCCAGAGGATGGGGACAGTGTCCTACTGAATAGGCAGCAGTGGGTGGTGGCGTAAGTGCAGAAGATCTAGCAGCAGTAGAGATGCCATGCGATGTGAGATCGAACTGGAATGCGTGTGTGGGGGCCAGGCACTGTGTTTGTACTCTAAAGCTGGGTAGCCAACCCATGACTCCCTTTTCCAGGGCTATACCATGTAAAGGCTGTGCTGTTTTCTGGAGACCGCTGCATAATTGAGATGGGACAGGTTGCCCTGCAAGCCCAGTTCAGTCCAGTCCTGTGGTGGAGTGCTGAAATCCATTTGAGCAGGTGGTAAGAGAAAAGCTTGGAGGTTCCTCACAGCAAAGAATGAAAACCCAAGATTTGGAATAACCCATTTTGTGCCTTGTGATCCCATTGGAGTGGATATAAATCATCCAATGTGAAAGCTGTAGTGCTTAGGGACACCTCTTCAGTCTCTTGCCTCATAAAGAATGGGGGAGGATGCGGAAAGATGGCTGAATGAAGGAACAGAATCACTGTTCACCCAGACCATGCAGGGCCTGAAGCCATGGCCCTCCCTGAGTCTGATTTTGAGGGTTGGAGCCGAGTAAGACAAAAACACCCAAACCAACCTTAATTGCTCTGTGGGTAATAAAAGTGAAACATGAGTCATAAATAAATCCCTGAATGATGGGCCTCTTTAACTTTCCCTATGCAGGGTTTCTTGCTTTTTTCAGGAGCAGTTGGCAGTGCTGGTGATGTATCTGAACGTACAATCATCTGGTGTGATCGTCTCATGTTCTTGTTATCAGTGCTGAATGTGACCCTTCAGATGTCTCTCTGATGTTTCTTTTCTCTGCAGTGAGCAGTAGTGGGTCTTTGTTCTGGTTTGCAGAGGTTCCCTGATGATGCAGGGGCAAATTGAGCCTAAGATCTCAGTCTGCTTGTTGGGAAGGCATTGGTCTGAGCTCACTGTGGCTTGGGAACTCTTAAATGCTGCGACAGGTTTATAACAGAAGAGCAGCAGTCACGGTCTCACTGACCATCGGGGCAACTCCAAATGCATAATTGCTGACCTTGTGTTGCTTCTGCACTAGTACCTAAATGTCCTGAAGAAGACCCTGGTTGAGCTTCTTCCTTCAAAGAGCCAGTAAAGGAGGCAGTAGAACAAAGGACAGAGTCACTCTGTGAACTTCAGGCTTAGCAATGTTGTAAGGCATCTTGCTAGCAATCAATATTAAGCGATGCCCTGGCTGCACTGCAGTCATAAGGTCCAGCAGCAACAGAAATAGAAGCCCGTCAGCTACCTACTGTGTAGCTAAAAGGCAGCACACCTTCTTGACCATTGCCTCCATATGGCTGTGGACCACTGAGTCCCCAG
This sequence comes from Chionis minor, assembly GCA_013398295.1. NCBI lineage: Eukaryota > Metazoa > Chordata > Aves > Charadriiformes > Chionidae > Chionis > Chionis minor. The sequence continues at coordinate 349,587 of VZSF01003782.1, forward strand.
GAGAGCTGAAGGGGTGGAGAGCCCCCGGAGTCATTCCTAGGCAGCAGATAACAGCAACTCACTGTCGGTGTGACTTCTTCACTAAAGGATGGAGCTAGGTATCCTGCAAATGGTGTCTCAGCAAGCCATGTTACCTTGCTTCTTTCTGTTATCCACGTGGAAGGGTAACCCTTTGCGCTACCACAGCCTTAGGAGGTCATGAGCCATCAGCCCAGCAAAGATACCTCCACTAGAAGAGTTTGTTGACTGCATATGGTATGGCTGAAGAGTCACAAATTGGATGCCTCCCAGATTGTTAGTTTGGGTAACACACTCTACAGACTCACTGGAGACCCATGCTGTGATCGTGTGCTGAAATCTGTGCTGAGTATACTCACTGCCATTGCAACATGAGCTAGGTAGAGTGAAACAGCTGGGTCTTTGCAGGCACGAGTCACTTTTTCCAGTCCAGTGTAGACAGATCTTCTGTCCCAAGGAAGCGTTAATCCAATTCAGACATCATCTTCTTCAGAGTTTCCTGATTTGGATCTGGATTAGGTTCTGAATATCACCCAAACCCCTGCCTCATGTTCTGAGTAGTTCTGTAGCTGTTTAGGTGATGACTCTTGTTGCTGATTGTGCATATTTCATTGTCTGTAGTGCTGATGGTGTCCTAGAGGTTGTGTCTCTGGCTTCTCTATCATGTGAGCTGCAGCTGGTCCCGCATTTTGGTGGTTAGCTTCACGGCAAAGAAGATGATACTATTTGGCATGAGGATGTGCTCATAAAGAACCAGGTCCATTCCAGCATTTTTCTAGCATGCTTCTCTGATCCTCCAACAAGAACATCTTGCAGATGTTTTAAAAAGTCATGCCTGGTTCTCTGCAGGATTTTCTTCTTGCTTCCAGATCTTTTTTCCCTGTCTGCTAAAATACCAGTTGTTTTCTTTTCCGCATTCCTCAAATCAAAATATTTAGTGATGGACTTTTCTCCATGACATCCCAATGCATCCCCTAACTACTGTGGAGTGTTCATCCGTCTCATTGACATTAGCCAGTTCTACAGGAAACGAGCATTGCCAAGCAGGCTCCCTCTCCCCAACTTCCTCGATGTATCTGATATTGTCAGTGACAGTCCATCTATGAGTCTCTTGATGCTGTCACTGGCAGAACCTTAGAAGCTATTGGAAAATACTTTCTTTGACCTAGCAGTTGCACTTGGACACTCATGATGCTCTGTTGTGGTCTTGACATCCACAAAGCTGTATCTGCTTTTCACAGGGAAAATCATGATTTGCTTTTCAAGGTCTAGTCCATCTCCTCTGCCCCAGCTGCCCACAACACTAGAGTCTTTCATCACTCAAACCCTCCCAAGCCACCAATAAGTTTTATTCTTCTGTCCTTCAACCAGTTTCCCTTCCTCCTTCCAGCAGCTGCTGAGAAACTTCCTGGACCCATCTGTCCTCCAGGCTAGGCAAATAACCAGGGCTCCTCAGAGGCATCAGGCTGAGCAGAAGGTGAGTGAGCACAGGGTGGTACTGGAAGTGCTTTGATTCATAGAATTAAAACTCAGTGGGATTAAACTCAGCCGGTTTCAGAAGCCCGGGTCCCTGCTGTTCTTCCCACTTCTCACTGGCTTTGAGGTTATCCAAGTTCACCATTAAACTCTAAATGCTTGCACTCAGAATTCTTTGCTTTCACCTACCGTGTCTGCGACCCCAGAGGTGGCTGTTTTGAGTTGGTCACCTCTGGAGAGGTGACAGATGATAACCCATCTGGGCATTACTGGAGAGAGCCAGAGGGAGACTTCCTGATGGGAGTGAGGCCTGGGGAAGGCATTTGGGATGGCTGCCATCCACAAACACATCAAAGGTGCAAATGGCTTTTATCAAGAGGCAGTAAAACTTTAATCCAAAGCCCACTTTAATGTATTTGCCACATATTTAAAAGGGAACCGATTTCAGAAATGCTTTCGAGAGTTTTAAAAATTCTCTTGGACCTGTGTCTTACAACTCTCTCCACTCTGGAAACCTGATGCTTTTGTTTCTGGGATCCCAGATGTTCGGGACTCATGACTGAGGGGAGGAGGAGAACTAAAACCATTTCTAAACCTCTTCTGAAACACGGGCATGAATAGCATTTTTTCTAGCTCTAAACCTCTGCTAAACTCTGATTTTTTTTAATCATAGACCATGCTTACAGCAAATACCACCTCCTCAGTCAGAAAGTGAGACATCTTCCCATTCAGTTGTCAAGAATCCCTCATTTCCAACTCAGTAAGGCTGCAAGACACTCATCTTTTGACCTGCTGGGGTGCTTGCCTCTAATCTGGAGCTTTAGGCCAGTCCTGTTTTGCTGGAAGAAATCTACCTTTAGTGTGGAAAACAGGAGCAATTCCCTGGCAAGATCAGAGGAACTGTAGCCTTTCTCATTTTCTTTCTTTTTTCCTTTTTCTGCGAGAGTTTAAACATCGCTGCTTTCATTTGGAAAGGGTGAGTGACTTTCCCATGCTGTAATACCCAGCAAGTGTTGAGAGAATGTGGTTACATAAAACCATATTTTTAATACAACCAACAGACTGTCTTGAGAGCTAAGTGTTTTTTGACAGTTTTTATGCACCTGTTAATTCAAAGCTCTTAACATGTGCCAGTTAAAAAGAGCCAGGCACTAAAACATCCACCCTGTGGACGGCAGGGGCTCAGCTGTACACCAGAGCGCAGGGAATCCGTGCAAGGTAGAAACTTGGCTTCTCTTACAGGACCAACTGGTACACGACTAATTCAACTCAGAGCTGTTGTTTCCCAGTCCTGCATGGCCTCAAAGATTCCTGCTTCTGCTTTGGACCTGAAGAACAGCTGACGTTTCTTTGAGTTTCTTCTGTTTGCTTTTCCCAGCTATTGTAGTTATCAGAAAGAAAAGGTGCTAAACGTCCTGTCAGGGCTATGTTCTTAAAAGAGATGCACTGACAATACCTTCCCGGGCTCCTCTGCTAAATTTGTGCCTCCTTATTTTCTGGATAGTGGGGTTGCTTCTTATAATCAGTGCTGAGACAGGCATTGGCAAAGTCCAGATGGAAACCTGCTGCACATTCCTCCAACATGCTTGCTTGGGTATCACCTCCACATGGTCAGAGCAGGTAGGTGGTCTGTTTAGACACAGCCTTGCTATCAGTAACATAAAGTAAGGCTGGGAAGTCCTCCTCCTCTTCTCTAAAACTTTCCTTCCTCTCCACCCCTTCAGAATTACCAAACATTCAATTTAGAGATTTTCCCAGGGTCATTTTAATTCTCTTGCAGCCAGATCTTCCCTTTTCCTTGTAGGGCTGCCTCCCCATGCCCTATCTGCTCGCATCCCATCTCCACAGAGTTTTGGCTGGCTGTCCACACTGTGGGGTCACCTGGTGGCCTCATCCCTGTGGAAAAAAGCTTGAAAACCTCTAACATAAAGGCTCAAAAAGCCAGAAGGTAGATACGACAAATACAAGAAAGCTTGAGAATTTTAAATACTCACAGGTGCCGACACAGGAGTTTCTGTGGTAGAAATGACCAGCTAACCCTGAAACAAGAAGCTGCTTGTTTTTTGTGCAAGCCCTAGGCTCTGTGCATTTGGGATGTGCTTCTGTGTAAGTTGGAGTTAGCATGGCAATGCCACTTTCCTGTTGTATAAACTTAGTCAAGCCTTCCCCTGATAATTGCACTGCCTTCAGGAGATGGGGCTGTGGCATCTCTACACCTTTCCTTGATCTCAAGGCCAGGAGGCGTGATGATAGTCTCTAGCGCTAAGACCAAAGCTTTGGGCGCTGAAGAACTGGGGCACAGCAGAGAGGTGTGTGAAGGCCAGGGATAATTGTCCTGTAGGGTTGGAGATACGGGTTGGAGAGGAAAGCAAAATGGCCCTGGTTTCACTTACATGCCAGACCTGTTGGGGTGTTTAAGGTAAGCTGTGGCATCCATTCTGAAGCTGAGGTGAATCCAACATTGCTGTCCTAGCTCGGTTACAAGTGGGCAGCGGGTTTGCTTGTGGCAATGGGGGTACCAGGAGTTGGCCCTCACCCCAGCTGAAGGGAAAGATGCTCTCAGAGGACACGAGAGCATATCTTTGAAGGACAAGGCTGCCTTGGTACATCCTGCATGTTGAGCCCTAGCCAAGGAGGTCACTGCACGGTGGTCAGTGGAGCTGATGGGACATGGTGGGCATGTGTGATGTCTACAGCTGAAGGTGGGAAAAAGCCCTGCTAGGGCCTAACCTTGGGCACAGAAAGCATGCTGGATTTGCATGCTACATGATGTAGGGCCTCAGGTTAGTGAGGACCTGCCTCAAATTACAGCTCCACTGGCCTGGACAGTTGGCTATGAATGAGCTCTATTGCCAAGAGCTGATCAACTATGCTTGTCTCATACACTGCTGATGTCTGCTGTCTGTCTCATGCAGCGCTGATTGCTGGGACTCTTCTGCTGGGTGGTTTTCTGTAGTGGTCTGAATATCAATGTTCTTTCTTGCATGGCTACTAAAAGGCATAAATCCCTTTCCCTGCAGGCTCCGTTTGTAGGCCTGGTTGCTTGAGACTGGGAAAACTCATCATGAATAACTGGTCAGGATGGTATTAGTATCTCTGAATGCTGCATGTGAGCTTGAACTGACGCGAGGAGTTTTTTAAGCAGGAAACACTAGATGAGGGCTTGTCAGGGCGATAGATGGGGCTAGGATTCCACATCATTAACACTCAGTCCGTGTATTGCAAAATCACCTGGCAGGACAAATATGATCCAGATCAGGTGTGTGCACACTGTTGCTTTGTGTTGAATTAACTAGAACATGCTATATAGTGTTTATATTGGCTTCATGTTTTACATTGACTGCAGGAAGACATATGATACCCCATCTGGCATGAATTCTGTTGGACTAAAGTTACCTCATAACAATTCAGAGGATAAATTTGACTATGCAGAGTGGTATACACTGCATCAGTGTTTTGCTGCATGGGTTACAGCAGTTTTAATCCAGTCCTGGGTACCCTCAGATGAAACTTTCTCGGTACTGCTTAACTATGCAGGTATGTGTGATGTTCGTGGGGATGTTTCCCTGAAGAAATGTGAGCTCTGCTCCTGCTGAAAAGTTGTATTAGTGTTATTTCTTAAATGCTACTTCAGTAGCTGCTGTGTGTGAACTTGACCTGTAGACCGTCTCTTTTTGGGGTGCACCTTCCAAGCAAGACTAAGGTGCAGGTAGAGTGACCTCCTGTTCTGGAATGACAGAACTGGAAAGGATCTCAAAATGTCCTCTAACTTATAGCCGCAAGTAAGTCCACCCTGTCTTTCCTGACAGATGATTGCCCAATAGTTTCTGCACCCTGCAGTGATGGAGTATCTGTCTCAGCAGGAGAAGTTTAAATCTGGGTCTTCCTGCCCCATTAACTGTGTTTGAGGAGAATGTTTTTTCCTCTTCCAAGGCACAGCCCTTTCTCTGTCTTACCCTTTCAAGCACTTGCACAGCAGGCTCTGCAGTGAGACAGGGAGTGAAGTATGCATGGTGGGAAGCATCCAAAACTTGCTCAGATCTGCACTGAGTTTCCAACACTAATCGAGCCATCTGTGACTCATCTTCATGCTTGTGCGTCAACTCATGTAGATATCTTCAGAGAAAGCAAAGCACTGGATCACTGCATACTCACATGGACAATAGCACCAGGTTTTGTGGGTGCTGTCCTCATAAGGGGCAGAGCTATGGTGCAAGATAAGTTCATAAGGAAAGTATGGTGCTTGTTTACTGCTATATCTGAACTCTGAAACACGCTTCATTTGCAACTACAAGAAAATGATGTCATAAACCTTGCTGAGAGCCTAACTACTTTTGAAAACAAGTTGTCTGTCTTTCTATCTGATTTAAATTTGAGAACCGCTCCATGTCCCAAAGCTGAATGATTTTATCACCTCTTCACCAGCCAGAGGATGTGATGACAGATTTTTTGATCAAACTACAGAATAACTTTGCTGAGAGATCTTCCAATTTTCACCCAACTGAGAAGCCCTGATGTTTCCTTAGAATCAACTCACCCTTTTGCTGCAAAGGTGGCTTGCTCTAAGTGCAAAACAGCTCTCTAGGGCTGGAGAGCAAAGGGAGGCTGCAACACAGCCTCTAGATCAAGCTTGGAGGTAGGAGCTTCTTTCATTAAGCTCAAAGAAGATGTGTAATTTAAATTTTTTTTTAAATAGTACACTAACTGCATTCAGTTAGGAGCAGTATTCATGGGGTAAAATGTGTGAACCTCATTTAGGATGTTAAAACAGTTCTATTAATTGTATTGCTTTAAAAATGTGCAGAGTAAAATAAAACGGGCCTTTTTTCTGGCATGCTCTTCTTTGGAGAACTTCCTGAAAAGCCCTTCCTTGGATCGGTGATCATGCACCGTCTTACAGCCAAGAAGGCTTGGCAGAAAGGTAATGTGAATGTGACCTTAAGCATCAGAAGGCAGCAAAGTACTTGAATACTGATGCACTTTTCCCAGCTGCTGCTGACAAATTAATTTTCAGGGCAGGTGCAATAGCTGATCTATCTTGGACAAAGGTTTTCCTTTCCACAGCCATGTGCAGTAATGAAAATAGCAATTTCCAGTGATACTTTCTGCCCAAGAATAGGTCTGTTGCGGACTTCACATCCCCTCACTTAAGGTATCTCCGAGCCCAAACTCAACAGCTTCATTCCCTCTAAAATCAAGTGGTATGCTCAGAGTATGGCTTGTCCTAAGGATCTTGGGCTGGAATTTCTCACCAGCAGCTACAGAGGGAGCCTTGATGAGTGACTCAGAACTGGAAGGGACTCCAGCACAATAGGAATAGCCCAGTTTAGGAGGAAATTGAGTAGCCAGCACTGCAGGGAGAGCTGTGCTGATCTTCTCCTTAGGGTTTCTGGCCAGCCATGTCCTGGGGTGAAAGATTCCGATGTAGGTGAATAAAGGATGCTTTGTACTGTGGTCAATTCAGATACCTGGGGGAGGGGATCAGGGAATGAAGCAATTCTGTTTGTTTTGAACCAGACAGTCTTTAAAAAAAAAGAAGAAAAAAAAAAAAGATAAAATAAACCAGAAATATTGAGTCAACCTAGGAACGGCATTTGATCTGAAACACAATGTTCCATTTTACAGTTTAATTTCATTTTTTTCGAAAGTCAGGTTTTTCAATAAAACCTCCAAAAGGCTCATTTCAGAAACACCTACATGAAGTCAACCTCTTTGCTTTGAAAACACTCTGGAATGAAATGTTTTGAAGTTTAAAAAAGAGCCTCCTGTATTAAGCTTGTTGGTTTTGTTTGTTTTTTTGGCAAAAGGTGCTTGTCAAATTCAGCCCAACTTTGTGAATGGTTTACATCCCTCCGAAATTAAACTCTGGTCAAAGTTACTGCTCACTGCACAAATTCACCCGCTGTATCTATGAATCTGCCGAGGGCAAAACGGAGTCTGTGATTCAACCCAGAGCTGTTCCACCTCCTTGGAACCAGGGAGGAGAACCCAGGGTGTTTTCATAAAGGAAGCAATTCAGCTCTCAGTAATCAAAACCCAGGTCCCGCTTCCTTTACAAGGGCACCTGGAGTCCCCTTGCTGCAAGTGGCGAAAATTCCCATTGTCTCCATGAGGAGTTAGAGCACATCCTGATACCAAATTAATAGAAGAGCATGGGAAGAAATGGACCAAACACCTTTTATTTTTCTGCTTCCAAGAAAAAATACGAGCACAAGACATGAGGTTTCTTTTCAGGCACTTGCTAATGACTCGGATGATCCAATGAAACAAACGACAGCAGCCAGAAGAGTGCTCCGCTCCGAAAGGGCAGAGAAATATTTGCCAGTGCAGCAGCTCTGCAAATGTGTGAGGCTGTTAAGCTCCTAATCCCATGTCTTATTTTTATGAATTTTCACACTAGTGGGATATAATGAACGTTGAGCCCAAAGACATTAATTACTCAGGTCCTTTTTTGAGAGGAATTTCGATGGAGTGTAACGTTTTAAATTACAAGGTGTGAAATAAACTCTACAAAACTTACAGCTTTAGTGGAGGAACTCCAAAATCAAATAAAAATGCAAAACCGCTGATGAAGTCCAATTTACTGTAAAATTCCCTGGATCATGGTGTTCCAGTAATTTTTTTTCCCTACATACTTTGGTTAAAATAATTTATATCCGCTGCAGTGTTTATGTACCTTAAGCTTTATTTATTAAAGGATATGTATATTTCAAGCCTGGTTTTAATGAGACATGCTGAAATCTGTAAGGTACAGTGCGACTTTTGTTCTAATCAGCACTAAATCTCTTCTCTTTACTTTTTCTGTGTTGAAAACATTCATGTTGGACGGAAAGGGCCGTGTGTATATGTGCGTGTATATAAATTTCAGATATGTATAAATATATATGTAAAGTAATAAGCAAAATTTATTTCTCTTTTTCTATCGTCAGGCCAAATACTCCATCATTGTTCAGTCTGAGCACTTAAAATCATGGATGGATTTTATTCTTATTCTTAGAACAGGACAATTACTCCTTTTTTTTAGGCAAATTATTTATTTGCCAAATATTGCGCTTTAGGTTGGCTGAAAATGTTTGTGGATTCACATCAGCTTGACGAACTGTTCTGGCAAAGGAAGAAAAAGAAGTCCAAGCATTTTAGGTTTGTTTTCTAATGAAATGTTTTGAGATTTCATTTTGAAACAACACCCTTAAACTAAAGTTAACATCAACTGAAAAATACTTTGGAAGCTTAGAAACTTCTTAAAATTCTGAATTAAATGGGGCCTTAGGGATGTTGCTTGGGGGAGTTGCTATGAAACTTTCTTCCTGTGTTTTCATTCTTGCAAGGAAATAGAAAATATTTTTGCTCAGATAGATTAATTTGAAAACTATAATGTTTAAGGCCATTTCAGTATAGCATTAGGACTAAGTTCTAAAAATTCTATTAGGTTTTAGGAACTTAATTAAACTTAGGCTGTATTTTCAAGACATTGTAGAAAGCCTGGCTTTCATTGACACCTCAAGACAAGATAAAAAGTATTTAACTGCTTAACCTTTACTGATAGTACTGGAATATAGATATGAAGCTGGTCATGCCAATGACCCTTGTAGTGCCTAAATGGCTATTGGAAACGGTACACAGGTTCCTAAATCCTTTTGAATGTAGTACATAGCATGGATATCATGGGCAGGAAAGTGATTCTCTTTCCCTACAACAACAGTTTTTGATGAAATGAAAAAGCCCACTTCTGCCAATTTTTCTTTCATTTTAATGAAAGAAGGAAATAGAAAAATCTTTAGTTTAAAGATGCCTGTTACAAAGACAGCAAAATAAAATCTCTTCTGGTTTTAGAGAAGTGGAAAATGGAAGATTTCTGGTAAAAATCAGCTTTGCTAGGCTTTTACACAAATACCTGCGTTTCAGAGGCTATCTGTAAAGCAGAGAAGGTTTCAGATCTGGTGAACTTGATTTCCTCCCCGTGCTTTCCTCTGCACACAGAGACACTTATTTTTCCAATGAAGCTAAAGACACAAGTTCCCAGCAAAGTGAAGTGAAGTCTGGGAGCAGAGCGGGGAGACTTTCCTCTGTTTCATGGAAAATGTTTGCTTTAGAAGTGAATGCATTTCTCGAAAGCGAACCCTGAAGCCCAGAAATGGCTGACCAAGGAATTTAAAGGGAGAAACTCTCCGAGTCAGGGAGCAGAGTAATAAAGTACAGGTTTGTTCTGTAACAAATTCCAGCGCTTGCGAGACTTTTTTAGACATATGGAAGTCCATTTAGGAGGAAAATTGGTTGCAGCCGCTGATTCAGAACCTATTGGAATCAGTGGAAACGTTTCCATTGTCTTCTGTCCTGAAGAAATGCTGTTTCTGTCCTTCCTTCCATCCCTAGCCTGCGCTCACTCTCTGGGCCATATGGATTTCATCTCCCTCAAAGACATGTAAGAGAAGAGGGTTTGGCTGTTTAGTGGCATGATGTAGCTATGTGGACAGGAATGGTTGATATCTACTTGATTGGCTACAAATCAGGGAACCAACGCCTTGGTTTCGAGCGGCTGGCTTCGGAGGAGTTATCTGGGTGCATTTGGCTCTCCTGTCACAGAGCCAAATGTGGCTTTAATCACATCAGCACGCTAATTGTGCCCCTCAAGAAGAGCTTGGAGGAATGAGGGTCTGTGTTTTGACAACCGTCAAATTTCTTTATTGCTGACCATAATTGCTGGGCTGTCCCTGGGAAAGCGCACTGGGAAATTGCTTATCTGGATAGTACCCTCCTTCAGCTCAGAGACTTTTCTAGGATTAAACCCAGAACCAGGCTGCCTGCAAAGGTGGGTGAACCAAACCCACCAAGAATTGATTTTAAAGCATCGACTCCTGTTTCTTTTTCTGCAAGGCAGGCTCCCAAAAATGGGGAGACAGAAGAGGACAGATGCTCACAAGCACTCCCTGTTCTCACAGGGTATCACCTCCAGATGTACTTGGGATCATTGCCACTATCTGCCTCCTACCATTGAGGCCAGGACGAGTCCCCCACAGAAGGGGTGACAGCCTGCAGAGCAAAACATGTTGAAGCATTTCAGCCTCTAGAAGAAAATATTGATATTTTCGGACTGGAGCTAGGTTTGAGAGAGAGCATGAGATCAGATGTGAGATGCAGGAGAGAGGTGGTTTTCTGCCTTCAAACAACACCCATTTTATTGGAACTGGTCCGAAAGAGGCCTCTACCAGGCACGCAGAACATGTCAGCCAGCAGCTGAGCAGGACTCCTGGAGCAGGGCTGACACATGGACGCGACAGACTCCTTGCTGGCAGTGGAGGCAGAAACCTGGGGTTTGCATTTTCTGGAGGAAATCACAACAAATCCGTGAGGGCACGCAGCAGACTGAGAACAAGGGCTGGAGCTCAGCTCCCCCTGCCACCTTGGACCTGCTGCAGGGACCAGACAAGTCTCTTCCCTTCACTGTCCCTCATTCACTTTCGTTCACATCTGCCTTGCCCCTCTGATGCTCCACATCCTTTGGGGTAAGAACTGGTTTACGCAGAGGTGCCCATCTCCGCCTCCTGTTTGTAATGACAAGCCCAGTGCTACCCTGATCTCAAGTGTAAGTGGATGAGCCCGCAAGAAAATCTTCCCTGAAACTGATTCTGGGTATCAGCTGGCTCTGTTCCCTTCCTCTCTCCACTGAACGGCAAGTTTCGTGGCAATCTTCTCTGGGTATTCTGGACAATGAATGTGTTTCTTGCCATGTAATTAAATTATCCACTTTAGAAAGAAAGAGATGTGGTTTTGTTCCCATTACAAAAACAAACAAACAAGGACTGATATTTATTACAGGCCAAAGCTACTCAACAAGTGTTTTCTGGAACTCTAATAAATTGCCGAAGAAAGTTTACAACAGAGCCCTAAAGATGGTTTAGTTTTCCAAGTGGCTGGGATGTATTTATTTCCCATTTTCTTAACCCACAGCATGGTGAACAGCTTAACGTGCTCTTTCCAGGGTTCAGACGGTGTCAACCCAAACCCATGCTCTTCACCCTGAAACAGTTAACCGCTTTTTAATTAAAACCACACCAATTATTCATTTTCAAGTTTCGCGTTTATTTTTCCCCATTTGTGCAGCCTACTATTTGGGTTTGCTTCCACTTCATTAAAACAGCTTCCAAAAAATAAAAAAAAAATTAAAAAAATAAAACCAAACCTAAAAGGCCCAGCCACACACCCAAACCAAACAACACAAGTATCCAGCAAGGAGCCTTTCAACCAAACGGCATTTTGGGTGTCAAGGGCATATCTGTGAAGCAAAGGGCCATGCCACCGAGGACATCAGTCGCAAGATTGGAGAAGGAGAGGGAGGACCAGTGACCATCGGCAAGTGAGTCAGGGCACCCACGTGCACCTGCTGTGGGGGTCTCAGTCATGTTGTGTTGTCCGTGCAATGAGTAGCTCAACAGCTCAGCAGCGAGGCCCCGGGACTGTCATCCTGCAACAGTTTAAACGCGCTCCTCACTTTAAGCACATCATTTGTGCATGAAGATGAGTGCGACAGATGTCCCCGTGGGAGCAAGGCACTTAAATACAAGTTGGTTGTTAAGCACATGCTTAAGTATTTGGCTGGATTAGCAGACTGGTATTGAAATGCTTGCTTTTTGAGAGCGCCCCCAAAACATTAGAAAGTTGACTTTTTGTCAGTTCATTACTGGGCCTGCCAATGACATCATTCGTTTGCAAGATGAGAAAAAGTGTTTAAACGAGATTAAAAAAAAAAAATTAAACAAGACGCAATTTTAATGACCACTTACAAAGGAGATTTATGGACGTGCATAAAGCTGCTTTCCATGGGAGAGGGACTAAGCTTTTAACAGTTACCTTCCTTTGGATTTTTTTTCCCTCTTGCAATATAATACCCACAAATATTTGTGAGTTGTGACTGTGTTCCAAAGGGTTAGCCCTCTTCCAGAAAGGGGGGTGGAGAGAGAAAAGACGAAAACAGTGGTGCCAATTTGTCTGCCCAGACTCTGATTATGGGAGGGTTGGGGTTTTTTTTTCTTTCCTGCAGGGAAGAGAAGCTGGTGGGACGCTTTCTCTCTCCAGGGCTAGGGATATCTGATATCCAGCCCAAGAGCAGTCCAGCAGACTGAACTTTCATCTCCAGCAGTGAGGGATTTAAAAAAAAACAACCAACAACCAAGCCTTGTGGATAAACTTCTCGGCTAAATTTGCAGGAGATCTTGGGAGTTTCTGCTGGGGAAATTAGGTCCGTTCGAACGTCTGATTGTAAAGAGTAGAGGTCTTTATAATGCGCGTAGGGAAGGGGAGAGAGAGAGGAGATCATTTGGAGGAAGGGAGGTGGTTTCAATACATCTATTTATTTATTTGTGTGCCCTGGGCCCTGCCCTCCTCCCGCCTAGCCTGCTATCCAGTGACCCTCAGTGCTGATTAAAGTTCCCAGCTGACCTCTGAGTGCTTTTGTTACCCGGCCTGGTAATAAAACCCCAGTTAAATGGCTGGCTTATCCAAACCCACGGCTCCTTACGCAGCCAGCTCTGCAACCAGCTCAAGTCTGAGCCCTTGGCAACACGCGGCTTAGCCCTGATTTAGCTTGGCTAGCTCTGTTTAGCTGGCTGGGGAACACGGGGCTGGTGGCCACCTCAGTACCTCCAGGTAGCCATGGTATGTGAGTAGGCAACCTGAAAGGGCCACAGCCTGGTTTCTTACAAGGGCAGAGTCCTGGCTCCTGAGGATCCTCACTGAAATCCTTGAAGGAGATGGAGCACGCTTAGTGCAAGGAAGACAAAAGCCACCCACCCGCAGGACTGTGCCCTGCCACCCCATGCTCACACGGCTCCTGGCTGCTGGCGCAAAGCCATAACGGGGAGATGTTTGTGCTGATACTGCTGGAGTTTCCTGGTGGGATCTACGAACCCCCCCATCTTATGTTGTTTTGAGAGACCATGATGTCTGTCATCTGCTCCTTCTGGTTCAGACATGGTGCTGATCCTCGGGATCATCTCAAGGCAGTGCTGACACACACCTCCCGCAGACGCAGCCTTCGGGGCCAGTGGCAGAGCTGATAGCTCAGGGCATCCCTAGCAAAAGCAAAACCAGGCAAGTGAAAAGCTGAACTCTAGTTTAGATCCACAGACCATCCAGGCTGGAGATGAGGACATTCCCTTCCTCATAGCCCCACTTCCCCTTGGTGGAAAGCTTACAGAAAGAGAAAATAGGAAACTCGTTCTTACCATTGCCAGCTGGTGGATGTGTTTGTCATCTCTGTTGAAAGCTAGGTGGCAACTGTTGAAACTCAGTCTGTCTTTGAAATCTAAAAATTGGGACTTGTACAGACAAACTGATGAACGAATTTCCACTCTCCCAGCCGCCTCCTCCACTTGTGTTTTATACCCGACAAGGCAAGGGAAGGGCTCCAGCCCTAACTGGGTGGGGGGAGGTCTGGGCAGCGCAGATTTGAAAAAGAAGGAGCCCTGCTAGTGAAAACTCCAACCCGGGCGCTGCACAGACAGCCCAACTGCCCCTACTCTGAAAATCGAACCACTGAGACTTGGGGGTACTCCCAGGGGCCATCCAGATGGGACTTTGGAAAAGTATCATTCAGGAGGAGGTTTCCCTGGCTGCATTTGGCCCAGGACTCCCTCCCCAACCCTCAGCTGACCATGCCACCAAGCCTGCTGCATGGTGCCAGTTGCTGTGATGGTTCTGTTGCTGGAAAATGGCTTTATTCCTCCCTTGGGTACCACATACCTTCCCACCCTTCCTCTCCCCTACCTACACGTGGCCAGAGGAGACAGCAAGCAGAGAACCCCTTCTCTGGTGTCCTGGGGCCACCTGCCTTATTACAACTGGTACCCAGAAAAAAAAAAATTAAGTGCATGGCCTTGCCCCACCATCCACGCAGGGCTGGAGCCCCATGCGTTGTGCATGTGTGCAAGTGCTCTCCTGCCTCAGGTTCTAAATCTTGTACAGTGTCAATGCTGCGATATTCCTAAATAAGTTCCCGAAGCCTAGTATTTATCACCCTCATGAACAAGTAACAAGCCACCTCACTCTGACTGGAGATGTGATAGCACTTCCAGGAATGATTGTGTGTGATGTGAACTCAGCCCCTGGTTCAAAATATTATGCAGAGGAATAATAAATCTCAGTTTTAAATTGCTGCCCCATTTAAGCTTTGATTAGACTCTGATGGTCTGTTCACCCTGGAGCTGCTGGTATTAATCTGCATGCTAAACCCTAATTATAAACGGCTCATGGCATTTCCAGATGATATCAAGATGTTTGGGATTAAAAGAAACCCTGATGTTGAGTTTACAGCTTGAAACGACTGTAGACTACCTGATCCCCACAGATCTAATAACGGACCTCTATGTGGGGAAGAAAAGAGGGAGATTTGGCCCAAGTGTATAGCAGGAGTTTGTGGGGGAGAGGTCTGGCTCCAGACCTGAATGTGCGCATACATACCCAAACGCTCACACACACGTGTAAGGTGACACACCTATATGCACACACGTGTTCCCGCAGGTGCACTCTGTCTCCAGCTCAGTGTAGTTCTCATCCAGCCCCGGGCAGAACAAATGCGAAGAGGCTTGAGACCAGACATTTCAGTGAATCAGCATGACGGGGCGATGGGAGGAAAACTTTCCAGGGCAAAAGAGTTCTGGTTTGGCTCGGCAGCACCTGGGCATCAGTGTCCAGCAATGGGGATATCACTGGCCTGGGCAAGGGATGGGACAGTATGGATGCAGCCTGAGAAGTGCCCAGCAGCAGAGAGGTGCTCTGATCCGATGCCTCTCATCAGCTTGCCCCTAAGGAGCTGTGGCTGATGTTTTGGGGTGCAAAGGGGTGGAGGAACACTCCCTCTCCAAAACAGCTGCCGCTATGGGCCTAGGAGAGGAGTAAGCATCATTTGTGCCTTCCTGTCCTCTGAATCACCTATCTAAACTGCTCGCACCCCATCGAGGTCCTCAGGAGAGCCGTGCTGGAGGGCACCCAGCATGTCTTAGAATAGCTGAGCACCTTGCGTGGTTCAGGCCAAGGAGCAGAGAGCAGTAATAAATTGTGTATGCATTTTGGTCAGGTTTCCTAGAGGCCCAAGCCTGTGCAATTGTAGCAGCTAACTGTTAGCTCCTCGCTGCTGCTCTTCTACAATATTATCTTTAAGCTGCTAGGATGAAACAAATTTGGGAGATCGAAAAAGGGCTCTAAGGCATTACATGCTGACAAGTTTCATGAAAATAAGGTAGGGAAGAGAGACCCAAACTACTTTCCCTCAGTCAGCAAAGTGCTTCATCGAAGCGCCATGATATTATTAGGCAGCTGAGAATCCACACCTGTGTGTCACAGCCTCCACAGGTTCTTCTGCCTGTTTCTGTGAGGTTGGGTTTGTTGGTTTTTTTTAACTCAGGTAGAAGAGAAGATATTTAGGGCACCTGAAGCAAGTATGTAGTCTATGCTGGGAAAGGTGCGTGATGTGGTGGTCAGCACAGAAGAGCTGAATGTGGGAGCAGAGCAGGCAAAGGCTTGGCTTACTCAGTCTTATCCAGTGCTTGGTGCCTTCCTGCGTCCCGCTAATGCCAACTACAAGGAGTGTGAGCTGCCCTGGGGATGTTACTGCTGCCCAGCTGCTCTGAATATTTCTCACTGGCTGCAAGACCCTTGGGAAGGTTGTCATCTCCCGTTTGTTGCACCTGAAAGCTGTCACCAAGACTGCGGCTGTTACGTGCTAGGAAGCTCTCTGTTTGGACCAATGAGAAGGTGAGGGGAACATTTCTGAGGGATTATAGCGTACTTTGGTAGCTATATATTGGAGCGGGGAACCACAAGAGCTTCCAAGTGCAGGATTTCATGGGAAACTGCAGGAATTGGGGCAAATACTTAAGTTGGAGGTTTTCTCACTGATAGTGCAGATTGAGTTTGTCATTTTCTATGAGACAAGAAAGCAGAAGCAAATGTGCTGGTCATCTGCAGAGACACACATCTTTGGTTTTCCCCTTCTTGATACGCAACTAGGGGAGGGAGAATGGGAGAGTTTGTGGTTTCTGCTTCACCTTCTCTGAGCATCAGATGTGATCACAGCGTAGGAGACAGATAGGTTTTGAGGTAGGGCTCCAACTGATGAGTCTCATTGATGTCCTTCAAAGTGATAACCACTTTTGGGAGCAGCAAGGACCAAACTGGGGTCTAGCACCTCTCTGCAGTGTGAGGCTTGGCCTTTCCCCTGTGGGTGCTTTACCTAGCAGATTTCTGGCTCTTTCAGGACCTTGGGACTTTCTCCTCCCCCTGCCTGGTAGCAGAGGCTCAGAGGTCCCTGCCTTACTGGGAGTGTGTGCAGGAAGCAGTCATTCCCTGGACAGCCTGGGAAGGTGGAGTAGTGGGGCTGTGAGCAGCCGCCGGGCAGGTGCACGTTTGACAGGAAAGGCGGGATGGGAGGATGGTGGGAGACAGGATCTATCTGTTCAGCCTGACACCAGGCTAGTGGTGAGGTGGGAAATAGATGTCTATCTACTTGACGGCCTGTGGGATGTTGAAATGTTACCTGCATTTGCTGTCATGGGCCATCTGTAGCATGGGAGTCTTTTCCAGACTCAGGATCATGAGAACTGGAGTTTCCTATCACCTCTGCTTTGGGTTTGATGGTGATGACAAACTGCCTTTGCATCAGTTTCCCCATCTGAAATGGGGGGAAGAGTGTTGATCTTCAGATTACAGCAGGCCATGGTGTGGCTCATATCTGCCCTATGGCTATTTATCCTGCAGAAACTCCTGGAGAAACTAGAGCAAGTGTGTGTGCTGGCTATTGGACATTCACACAGGAAGAAACTGATGCATCTGAGATGGGTGGCAAATGCCCCATCCGCTTCTGCCTTGCGTGCTGGTGGTTGGAGGGGGAGAAGATGAAGGCAATAACCTTGACTCTTCAGTTAAGGTGATAGTATCTGCCTGTACTCTAACCTGAAGTTTTCTAAAACTCTGATTCAAGTTAAAGGAAACAGCTAACGAAGGGATGCCTCATGTTGTCCTGTAAAGATGGTTTTACTTCTGTTTTAGCAGCAGGCTGAGACCTGGGACCCCTTGGGTTGCTCACCCAGGAGCTCAGAGAGTATGTCCTTCATCTCCTCCTTCTCCTCATCTTTCTGATTCTTTGTTTTTGCTCATGATATTTGTGGGCCACTTTGGTCCATCACTTACTTCTCATGTGACTTATTTCCTGCATGCGACAAGGTCCCTTCATTCATCCCACACGTTCCCTTAAGGTTGGGCTGATCCCCAGTACAATAGAACACCCTGCTACAAAGAGCGCATTCCACTACTTTCTCCTGGTGGGATTTTTTCCCTGGCACTATCTGTACTTCTACCTTCATTAGGCTCCCCATAGGCAAGCCATGCTCTCCACAGAGCAGAGTATCACAGATGCTACACTAATTCTGCCCTCTGGCACATGCAGAATGGCAGCATTGCTTTGAAAGACCAGCTTGGTCCTAAAGGCACTACAGATGACCTAGGGAGAGAGGCAGTTCATTACCCGAGGTGGTGGCATGGTCACTATCCTTCCCAGAGCCCAGGAGGTTCCGACCACACTCATTTCCACACTGTAGGTACGCCTTGGCCTAGGGCCTGGCTGGTCATAGCAAGTTGAAAGAAGAGCTACAGCCCTGTGATGTTCTGTGCAGTCTTGGAGGCCCCCCACTGTTCCCAGCCTTCTTTCTTTCAAGACAGACAAAGCTGGAAGAGTTTCCCTTGGGTTCATCTTGCCCCTCAGCAGAGTTCTCCCACCCAGTCACAGAAATCCCGTTGTATTGCTGGAGATATCTGGGAAAGGAGGTGTTTAGGCCAATTCCAGAATGTGAATCTGGCATCCCATGTTGCTCTTCAGCCTGCGGGTGCTGTATGTATGGGGAGCACCCACAGCTCACTTCAGGGTAAAGCCACAGTAGCCAGTCTTGGAGCTGGGCCCCTTTGTTGCCTTGCAGGTGAGACTCTCCCTTTTTAGCAGACAAACACATGTTGATGTGGTCACCACCAGCGCCGACATGCTTTTATCCACCGTCTTTCCAGGGCATCTGCTGGTACTGGGCTGCATTCCCAAACTCGGAGGCTGGGAGGGAAGGTTGTCTGAAGGATGCCGTTAGACATGGGGACATCTAAGGAGAAATACTTCTTCCAGGGACATCGGTGTGGATATTGGTGAAGGTGGCACAAAGAGCTCTTGTTCTGTTTTCTGTGGCTTTTGCTGTCACCCCCATAGCAGAGGTTGCCTGGGGCTAAGAGCAGACCCTACTGCCAGTGGAAAGGAATGTTTATGGCTAGGAGTCAGCAACACCCACTCAGGAAAGCCAGGTCAGTTGCAACATCCATTTGAAGAAGAATGGGGAGAAAGAGGGTAAAATCCAGCTCACCGAGAAAGAAGGCAGCCAAATATCTGGGAAAGGCAGAAAAAAAGGGTGTTTCATGTGCTGGGCAGCCCACAGGGGTGTGTACGGATAACTGTTCTTCAGAGCATGGAAGCGCATACACCCACCCACCCTGCTGTGCCTAAACCTGGAGACACTGAGAGCCAGGGTACGCGATGCCAGCATTGGAAAGCCAGCCAAATATAGCCTCGCACACCCATGGGAAGACACAGCTCCTTCCCCATCCAACACGTGGGCGTGTACCGCAGGACATCGCGCACAAATGCTCCCTCCCATGCAGCAAAAGAGCCACACCAGTAATGCAGTAATAAGGCACACGCTGCCGTGTACACAGATGCACACATATGGCGGTTTGGGTGTATATGCACCCACGCATTCCTGCGCGCACGCGCAAGCTTGCCCCAGTGCTTTTTTCTGGCCTTTCCAGCCTGTGCCCACCAGCTTTGCTCGCCCCCATGGTGGGGAGAGCAGAGCCCCGCAGCCCTGCCATGCTCATTTGGGTCTTTGAGACTGCAAAGGGTAAACCGGGACCAGAGCGGGGGGGGGGCCTGAAAGCAAACTAATGATGAAAATGTCTCCTCCATGCCTGTGCCTTAATTAAATGCATGGAGAGGCTCGGGGAAGCACATCTGTTTTCAATCTGGAGCCCTTTGATGGCATCAAATGTTCCTTCCCCAGATCAGGGGGGATGGAAATTCTGGGCTGGCTGTGGCAGCTCGGAGCCCAGGCTCCAGCCACCGTGACGCGGCGGCCTTTCCTGGTCGGCAGGACCCTGTCCCTCGCCGTCAGGCTGGTTGCCCTCGGGCCCCTTCTGTGGCGATCCTGGATCCAGGGGTACATCCCCTGCACCTCTACCTTGGCCATGGGAGCCAGCCGGGCCAGGCCAAACTGCTGGGACCTCTTTGCTTGCTGGCCTGAGGAGCTCCGAGAGTGTCCTCCTCCTCCTCCTCCTGTTTTCTTCTCTTTGCTCTTTCTCTTTTTGGCCTTTTCTCCCCCTTTCTCTTCTGCTCTTTTGCTTTTGCCCTCCTTTTGGTCTGCCTTGTCTTTCTTAGTTCTCTGTTGCACTTTTTCTTCCTCTTTCACTATTTTTCTTCTTCTTTTTCTCTCCCCCCTTTCATGGGTTTCTCTTCCATTTCTCTTTGTCCCCTTTTCATCTGCATTTCTCATTTCCACTATTTTCCTCCTTCTGCTCCTCTCCTCTGCCCCGGGAGCCCTCCCCAGACCCGTGCCCATCCTCCTCTCCAGGTGCACCTCCGGGTGATAAGGTGGGGGGGGCGTACCGCCCCTCTCCCCCC
>VZSF01003782.1:370317-471993 GCA_013398295.1 Chionis minor
GGGTCGCTGCGGCGGTTCCACGTGCGCCGCGCTCCCGGGACGGCGCGGAGCGGCCGGGGCAGCCGCGGCGGCCAGTGCCGGCCCCGAGGGGGCTCCCGCGGGGCAGCGGCCGGAGGAGGTCCCTGGGCCGCGTCGCCCCGCTGGCCGGGCCGGCCGTGCCCGCGTCCCCCCCGCGTCCCCTCCCGGTGCGGGGCCGGCACACGGCAGCCTGCGAAAACGCTTGTTTTCACCGAGCCGCGTCCCGGGGAGGGGGGACCGTGCCACGCTCGTCGGGGTCCCGCGCCGCGCTGCTCCGTCTCCCTTCGGGGGACGCGGAGGAGAACAGCCCTGGCAGCCGAGGCGGGCAGGACCGGGTCGGAGGGCTGAGCCCCCTTCCCCATCGCCTGCCGGGGGCGCTGAGCACACTGAGGGGGCTTGGCTGGACGGGGCGAGGCGCGGCAGCCGCCTGCCATCCGTCCGTCCGTCGGAACTGGGACCGGCGCGGTGGTTTGCGGGACGCCAGGAAGCCGCTCGGGGGTCTGGATGGGGACCGGAGGATTGTCCGACGAGCTGCCCGGAGTATCGCGACCCGAGGGTGCGGTGCGCCGCTGCCAAGCGGAGCCGCCGGTCCCCTCCTCCCCGAGCCCCGGTTCTCCCGGTGCGGGAGGCATCCAGGCGCGGCGGACAGGGCAGGGCGTAGACCTGCCCCTGAACTGCCCGTTCCAACGGGACCGCGCTTGGGAGCGCAAGTCGCCGTAAAACGGCAGCCGGAGGGAGCGGGGACGGGCGCCGGCTTGCGCGGCATTTTCCAAGCGCCGCTTGTTATTTTCCAAGGGCAGCGCTGTCAGAAAAGGGCGAGCCGCGGCGGAGCGGGGTGCGGTGGGTGTGCGGGGCCAGCAACCCCGCCTTGCCCTCCCTCCGCTTTCTGTTAAAAATAAAATTTAAAAAAAATCCCGGCCGCAGGGACTGACCGCGATTTTCGTTGTGGGTCAGGGTTGGCTGCGGCCGCCCCCGCCGCGTCTCCTGTGGGGGGTGGGCAAGGGCCGCGACTGCGGACACGGGCTCGCTTCCCTGGGTGCCCCCCATCCAGGGCTGGGGGGCTGCCCTGCGGCTGTCGGCGAAAGGCCAAAAAAAACGAACCAAACCCGAAAAGCGAACGAAAATTGCATTTTTCGTTCGCTTTTCGTTTGGCGGGGGTTTTTTTTTGTTTAGTTTTTGGGATTTTTTTTTTTTTTTTCCGCCGGGAGCCGCCTCCGACCTTTTTTTCCCCGCGGGTCCGACGTGGCTTTCCCGCTATCCCGAAGAGAAATGGGGCTGGGGAAGGGGGGGAGCCCTCTGAAAAGCAGCCGCTCCTTGCGGATTCCCGAGCTTAGTCCCGGCGAGACATTTTCTCTGGGCGGGGAAGCAGCATCCCGAGGCGGGTTTATTGCGGGAGCGCGGTCGGGAAGGGAGCGAGCGGTGCGGGGCTGCCGGAGCGGCTCCCTTCCTTCCCGGAGAGCCGGACCGGGGAGCGGCTGATGGACCGACCGCCACTGGGACATTGCCTAAAATTTTTTTCCCTTCCCAGGACCCGGAAAAATGCCATTTCTGTCCCTAATATTCTAGCGCGGAAGGCAATGATTGCTGCTCCCCCCGATTCAGCTCCCTGTGCCGCAACACTGCAGCCAGAAAGTCCTCGACACACTAACCAGCGAGTAACATAGACAACTCTTTTCTTTTTAACTTCTGTTTCCTGCCCCCGGTTTCGTTTATCATTTTTTATTTGGACCTTCTTTACTCTTGATGCTGCCCCTTGCCAACTGCCGAGCAATCCGAAGCCAGCTCAGCCCAGAAAAGAGGGACTGTGTTTCCCCAGTACCCACCCAGCTCTTAGGGCATGAAACGGACCAAAACTCCCAGTCCGAGGGTGCGTTTCCCAGCTAGCATGGCCAAGCAGGGACCAAACTGTGGCTTCAAATAAATTAGAAGTTCTCTGAATGCTGTAAAAGTTTTAATGCCGTTGCGGTGAATTAGAAAGTTTTTAAAGTATTCTAAAGTAAGCAGGGGAAAAAAAAAAGGGGGGGGGGAATAAAGTCTCCCTAGTTTATTGGGCAGAGTTGTCATCTGGGCTTTCTGTCTCTTTCACTGATGCGTTTAGCAGATCCCATGAGTCTCCGTGCCTCAGTTTCCCCACCTATTGCATGTGTTTTGGGAAGTGTTTTGCAATCCATGCAGGAAAAGGATTGTGCTGGAGCTAGGCAGTGCAACAGGGGTGTGAGCTTTTCTCGCTGAAAAATGAGAGCTGGTTCAGTGGAAAAGCTAACACAGGGCTCGGTTATTCTCCATGTTACTAAGGGAGAGGAGGTAGAAGCCCTTTGGAGAAATTGTGAAATGTTTGAGGAGTACTGAAAATGTTCTTCCAACCTGGAGGAAAATCAGCTAACCTGTCACTGGTTTCTATCCCAAACTGAAGTGAAAAGCCAAATTATTTGCGCTATTTTTGTAACACAACATTAAGGGAAGAAGTTTGACACAGAAATGACAAAAGGTTTTATTTAGACATTTGAGATTGAAGGAACTATTTCACCACTAGGTCGTTTAAAAGAGGTTCAGGAGAGAACATTTCTCTTCGTAAAAAAACCAACATCCCTGGAAGTAGCTCTGATTGTAATATTTGCGGGGAGAACTGTCAGCATATTAAGGAGCTGATTTTTCAGTGGTGCTGCGCAGCTGTCACTCTCGTTGACTTTAGTTCAACTTGTAGCTCTGAAAACCGTACCCGAAAAGCTGATACAATTCACAGCAAACCTCCCTGCCTCTGCCGCTTAGCCAGGAAGACTTTGCAGCCCGTGTCCCTCTTCATCGCAAAACCACCTGTTAAGATACAACCAACTCTTGCTTTGGTAGCCGGGCTTTCGCTGACTTGGGCTAAAACTGGGATGAAAATGCGGGGTCCCAGCTCAAGACAGGGGACTCCCTGAGCTTCCCAGCAATCTGCTCCTATTGCTCCCGAGCCCTTTAGGGGCGGCAGAAACCTGTCAGCGTCGTATGGGTTCCCAGAGCTTATGGCTGTGAGCAGGGTTAATTTTCCAAATCCAGAGCTGGTAAGCTATTAGCTTTTTTTTTCCTTTTTCCTTTTTCCTTTTCTTAAGATGGCATTTTTTACCTCTGCTTTTTTCGGTTGGTTTGTTTGAGTCTTGCCTTTGATGGCTCATAAAATGATGCGGAGAAAGCATGAGCAGTAAGAGAAAAACTGTTATGCTTTGATTTCTTTTTTGTGAGGAATGAATAAACCCTGCTTTGGTCCAGTACATGCACAAGGTCTGCATATTGAAGTTATTACTGTCCTTTAGCTCTCTTCAGTATGAAAGTTTGGGGGCTGTGCTTCTCTCGCAGGCTAGCGGATTATGTCAGACTGTCAGGGCTGGTTTGCGATTAAAACCAGGCAAAGGCTGTCTGTGGCTCCCCACGACTACCCCGGTCTCAGCGGACATCGTGGCACGTTGGCACTGCTGCTCCTTCCCAAGGAAGCAGAAACCCTGCCGGGGCGGCCGGGAGGAGCTGAGTTTCTTTGCTCAGGCTGGATCAAGTGGAGCGTCTGCGCTGGCTTCAGCCCCGTCTTCTCAGGCTGGGAGCGTGAGGAAGGGCTTTCTCAGCTGGGACGTCGTTTGGTGATGGATCATATTGTCACAGGATTTTGCAGAGATCGGAAACAGAAATTATTTCAAGAGAGGACGAGACAAATTCGGGGAGGACTGAGGATGGCTCGTCACTGTGGCAGTGCGTGCAGGCAGCGTCCGTCTGGTTTAGGGAGCTGTAAGTCTCAGGGACTGGGAGGATGAGCTGGGGCAGAGACCGCTCTGTTGCTGCCTGGACTTACACCCTCTGACTCTGCCCTTACTGGCAGTCTGAGACAGGATCCTGAGCTGAAGGACCTTTGGTCTGCTCCCATATGGCTGTTCTTTATGCTTTAATTGACACTTTTTTAATCACAACAAGTGAGGTTGCTGCAAGGAGTAAAAGGAGGTGTGTAAATACTGAATTGTTTCTCTTTTTTTTTCTGATCCTGACGTTGTCTGTGGTGTTGTGCCTCCCCACCCATCACAAAAAAAAACCAAAACCATATGCCTTCTTAAAAACAGGTGGAAAAGCTCTGCCGCTGCTTTGAAATGGGAAAAGGGATTCTGGGCTGCTGAGTCCAACTGGAGGGTGAAGGTGAGAGAAAGCACCAGGGACAACTGCGGGGTTTTCTTTGCAAACCTTTGCTTTATCTTGAAGTACTAAGTGGCTCTTTTGTTAGTAAAACACGGCCCTTATTCCCAGAAGATGCTGAGAGTGTAGACCGCGGATGTACAAAGAATAGAAAGGGGGGAGAAATGCAGGGTAAATTGATTAAATCTATCAGCTATTTTATTCCTCCCTTGTCCTGCATAACTGATGGACAAAGGCAGAGTCTGCAGGAAGCAGCTGGCCGCTGGTGCCCACAGGTTACACAAGCGAGAGCGGATCCTTTACCCCGCAGGCAGCCGCGAGCATCCTTACAAGCTGCTGCCCAGAAAGGCTTTCCAGAACCAGTCTTTCCCTTCCAGCAGCTGATCTGGAAAAATTGAGGATCGGACCAATATTATTTTTAAGGCACTCGTTGTTTACGTTACCTGTGTGAAATATTCAATGGCTTGGGCTTTTTTTTGTGGGGGTAATCTTAATGCGTGCTAGTTGTGCTGCGCCTGTCCTAGAGACTTCTTGCAGGAAGAGTGAACAGTGTTCTCTTGAGTAAAGGTTGAATAACAGATAACTAACCCAGAGCAGTAGTTAGAGGTTAAATGACCTTCTTTCCGTTTGTGTTCCTTGGGTATATCGATTTAATTTCACTCTTAGACTGTCTGGTGTGTGGTTATTCCACCAAATATCTCACAGTGTTAGATACTTTTCTTACATCCCTGAATCCAGCAATTTGAAGCGGAGAAACATTTTGTGTTTTTCACATAAATTTCTAGAGCTTCTGGATACAGACAAAAGATGGAAATGTGACTCCGTCACAAGCCTGGAGTCTTAAAAAAAAAATAGGGCTCCCAAAAAGCAAACAAAAATGGGCAACGTACAATTATTAACAAAGAAAAAAGAGCCATGTGAATTGGAAGGAAGGAGCTGACGTAGTTTGCAAGTGCTGGCCATGCTGCCCTCCTTTTGGCGGGCAAATACTAGACTTTTATTTGTTTGTGAATTTCACTTTTTTTGATCATGATCAGTTTTGCTTTCTGGTTCTCATGGGCTCATAATTTGCTGATGGTATTTGTGTTTTCAATCCATCCACACAAAGTTTCCAACTTTTTAATTTGAAAAAGATTTTGCTGAAGTTTTTTACTTCTCCCCTCCCCTTTAATGTAATAAAAACGTTTCCATGAAAATTAGATTTTGAAATCACTCATAAAACTTAAAGGTTTGGTTTAAACTGCTAGAACACTTTTAATGAACATCAGCTTTCTGTCATCTGCACCGAGTTTCCACTACTAGCCAGTCTATTTTCCATCTTTTTGATGATGTATAAAGCAGTGATCGCATGGGAAAATATTATCTCAGGGTTAATTTGTGCAATCCTTACTCACACCATTGCATGCAATTCAATGGGCTGCTTATATGTATGCCAATTGATGAGTATTAGCGTTTAAGGACTTGACCAGCAGCCTTGACTCATGCAAAAAACTTTTTTTGGGGGGAGCCGGTGGAATATTTCCACACAGGCATGAAACAGTTTTGCTGTTTGCATTCGGGGGCACGATCCTTTTGCCTTTCAGCAGAGGGGCAACATGCATCAAAATATGTGGCATTAGAAAGCCTGGAAAGAAAGAGCAAGAGCTTGGACAGAGTATAAATAAGCAGGAAGGGCTGGGAGAGTTGAGTGTTTGACAAGGCAGACCCAGAATTACAGGGTTATAATTCCTTCGAGGATATATTATTCTTTTTTTTTCCCCCTGGTAACTGAGTTTGCACCCATGGTTTTTGACATCACCAGAATGGCTTGATGGGATTATAGGTGTTTATTCCTGGTTGGAAGTTGTTTATGATATATTTAATCGTTTTGGAAACCCATATTAAGTAGCCCTGAGGGAGCTGTGCTCCTGCCGGGCCTCTGTTGCATAATGAAGTACATCACGAGTATTTACCAAGTGTCACAATATTCCAGACTTGGACCTCTGTTTCTGGGGAGGATGAATCACCACGTTGCTGGTTCCCCGCCCTACTCACATTTCCTAAAGGAGGCTTGGATTTTGGGGCAGATTATGGAGATGTGAAGTGAGAATCATCACAGCCTGGCTGGAGGAGCATGTTGTCCAAGGCTCTGATCTGACTTTCTGTTTGAACGGTCCTCATGCATTTGCGCGCGGGGCACAGAAGGGTTTCAGTTTGGTTAAGCACAGAGCATAGGTTTTTAGTCTAGTTCCCCCTAAGAAAAACCTGTTGGATGGTCGAGCACATCGGAAGTATCTTCTAAACCCACTGGCTGTGGTGGGAGAGCAGACAACTCAAAGGGGTGTGAAATCCCAGCGGGTTTTGTGGCAGTCCAGTGGGGTGTGGAGAAGGATGCTGGCAGTGCCTATCCCCGAGGGAGAGATGCAGCATATATTCAACCTCTTATTAGTCACTGGAGAGTTTCTGTGGAGATTCTGCATTACAGAGTGTGTCAGTGCAAGCTCACACGTGCGTAGACACGGGGGCCACCAGCCCCACGGCACGGGTCGGTAGGCGTTTGTCCTCTGTCACCGTGTGTTGTGACTGCAGGCAGGGGTCTGAGGGTCCTCCAGGGCAGTCCTGCAGTTCTTACTCCTAGATTTGCTGGCCCTGCTCACGTTTGTCCTTCATGCGTTGATCTGTACATGCGTGATATGTATCTAATTTGCAGTTTCCTTTTCTGCACTCCTTCTGCTGGACTTGGCTGGTCTCTGCCGTGTAGCCCTGGAAGATGCTGTGAGGTGGGGACAGGAGCTAAGCAGAGGTGCACTGCGTTGGGACTATGGTGGCATAATTTTGAGAAAAGTTCTTTTCAAACAAGAACATCTGGAGGAGGCTTGTTGGGAAGGGAAGGGAGCAGTGGTGCCGAAGCTGAGGGCCACCTCCTGCAATGGAAAGCCTGGCATCTGCAAGGATGAGTCTGCGAAGGCCAAAGCTGGGAAGAGAGGCCTGATGAGCAAGCCAGTGAGCATCTATTTCGGCTTACATAGCTTTCTGGGCTCTTCTCGCACCTCCAGAGGCCGAGAAAAGGTTACGCCAGTGTTTAAAGCACTGTCCCAGACAGTCTGGATTTGTTGTGCCCGTATGAAGTGAACGTTTGCCTTGGAGTGGCAATCCAGGACCTCCTGGTGCCTTGTGTTCCTGGAAGGGAAGGGTAGAAGAGAGGTTAAGGGAGCCAGCTGTGCTGTTAACAAGTCACTACATCCTATTGCGGCGTCCAGTTCATATTCCACCCAAATTTTTCCCCATTTCTGGCTAGAGAAATTTTCCTACAGGAGAAACTCCAGCCAGTCAGCAAGACTGCTGGGCAGGGCACACATCCAACGAGCTGCTCAGTATCTGGCCAGGACCATCTCCACGTCTTGATGAGCTGCTCAGGCAGCAAAACTGCTTTTGCACCGAGAGCTGGAATTCATCAGGAGCCTAGGGACATTGTTTCCTGCTCTGAGCCCACCAGCGGATGAACGTCTCCTGTGGCCTCCTTGACCAAAGTAAAACCAAAGTTATCCGTGGCCCTGTGTGTCTGGGGACAAGATAAAATTGCCAGCAGCAGCCGCCGTGCAGGCAGGCTTGGAGAAGAAAGATGGCATCCAGCTCTGAAGGGAACCAGCAGTCCCAGGGGCACTGGGAACAAACTGGGATGCCTGGGGGTGCAGGAGCAGAGTGGGTGGCTGCAGAAGGCAGCATCCAAGTAGCTCCCAGCTCTCTCTTGTAGCCAGTGTAGATGCTGGACTGGTCAAAGTTGGGTAGATTTTGAACCCATGGGGACCTTCAGCAGTCTGCTGTTTGCTTTTGGTTTGATTGTGTTTGTTGCTGCTGAATGAGGGGCAAGTGAGTTCAGCTGAGCTGCAGCCAGTGTGCCTGTGAAGCCATGAAGACCTGCTCAGTGCTCAGGAAATTGTCTTCTTTTGGAAGCGTCACTAATACGACCCACATTTGGAAGAAAATCATGCTAGCAGCTTTCGAAGAGCCATCACTTCTCCGCACCAGCTCTGCACAGTCGGGGCTCTGCAAGGATGGATTGGACTTCAAGAGGGCAAAGTGCCTGAGCCGTAACAGTGAAAACAGAGTGTTAATGTTCTGGGCCTGGTGCTGCAGAAAGGGCTGCCCATTGCCGGTAGCTCTGCAGGCAGATCCTGTCCCCATGAAGTCTGGGCTGGTTTCCCATAAAGCTTTACAGCGCTCTCCCCACCCCGTGGGTTGAAACGCCAGTAACACTCGATACCTTTTATTCTTCTCTGTCCGGTGCAGTGTTGCATTTCCCCCTGGATGGAAGGTACAGAGCAGAGGCTTGTGAACCCAGCACCGAGTTCCTGCTTGCGATAGATAACTCCCATGCTGACAGTGCTGGAGAAAGCTGGTGACAAGTCTATGTCTCTCCTGAGTGTGTTTGCTCCCATTTGGCACTGGGAAGGCTGTCTCTAGGCACGAGCTGGTAGTGCAGTCTGTCCAGTCTTGAGTGCTTGAAGCTGTCAGAGCAAATGTATTGGTGATTTTTGCAGTGAGAGACAGGAAAAAAGCTTTCAAGACCAGTCCAAAGCCAAGATCTGCATCCTGCTGCCTTCAGTCTGCATGATGACGGGAGTCTGTACCTCTCTGTGGATCCGGGATGGGAAGCCAAGGTGGTGGTGGAAACACAGGTCTGGACTTTATCCACACACACAAGGCAGCCTGATGGAGAAGAGATTTTTCTGCTCCATGTGTTCTCCGGGTAGTATGGGGCCACTCTGCTTGGGGGTACCGCAGGGCAGGGTTTGTAAAGTGCGGCATTTGCTGGTGCTGGGAGCAGCCTGCCTAGAAAAGGTTTGCACCCAACATGTAAATTAAAATAGTGGGGCTTTTTTCCCCCCAAACATCAGCAGAGACGGTGTAGTAGGATGATCCAGCCTGCCTTTTGTTGCTTCAAAATGCTTTAGTGCCTTGGCTCACAGAGTCTTGAGGTCTTTTTTTCTGTGTACTTGCTGCCATAACTTGTCCAAGTTCACCTCACTGTGCCTCAGTTTTCCTGCCCATATAACTGGGTACAATCCTGGCCCCTAATTAGGGACTTTGAAATCTGCTGGATGTGTGTTACCTAAGAGCTTGGCTTTAACAGTGATTCGGGAAGATTCTCCCCCCTCTGCATTGCCCCCAGCAAACTGCTGTTTCATCTGTCTCTGGAATCGACCACCTTCTGTGTTAATTAACTGATTAGCATTGAGGAGATCCCCTTCCATGAACTGGAGCAACTTCCAGCAAGTTTGTTCCTGCAGGGAACCCACCTTCTGCTCAAGTGCACCTGAGCGCACCCGATACCCTTGGGGTGAGTTGTGTTTGCTGCATGAACCCGTCCATGGGGTGAAACAGTTTTCGGTGGCAGATTTTTTGCACGCATATTTGGATTTCCTGAATATCCTGAGATGCTTGGGCTCTCCACAAACCCAAAGGATGCAGAGAGCGGCACGTGCCGGTCAGCTGGAAGGTCCCCGAAGCATTTGACAGCAGGCACTGAAATTCCAAGCAGTTGGTTGGGACGGTCGCATTCTTTTTGTTGGCTATTGCCTTGTCTTGAAGGTTTGGCCAAAAAGATCTTTACTTATGGTTTCCTGCATTTGGACAACTGCTGATATGTCTCATTGAAACTAGGGGAATCGTTCAGGAATAAGAGCTTGTGATGCATTGCTTGTTGGTGATTTGTTTTTCATTATTTCTCCTTTAAAAAAAAAAATCAGCTAATCAGTAAAAAGAAACAATCACCTGTGATTTAGGAGCAGGATCTCTCATTGTAAATAATAAATTAGTGTCGGGAGACCAGGCAGACAGAATGGTTGATGAATATCCTGCAGGCTGAAAGTTGTTTATCAAGCCTGTTTGAAGACTTATGACTAACAAGCTCATTTACAGAGTTTGGAGTCTGTTCATGAACCGTTCTCCAGCTGGGAGGATGTGGGAATCATCAGAAAATGTATTCACAAGTTACTCGATCATTTAAAAAAACGGATCAAACAAACAAAGACTGGTTTTTGGAAGGGAACTGTAAATTCCTCCTCCCCCCCACTGGGCTTTCTGAGGCATTCCCCTTAGGAAAACGAGGGGCCCAGAGAAGAATGAAGAACCCCACGTCGCTCACTAATGACCTATTTTGGTGCTAACTCTTCCTCTGAATGCCCTGCCACCGGCCAAGCTCTCCAGCTGCGGGAGAGATGGTCCTCCATGGAACATGCTTTGCAAGGTCTGGTCACGGGCACCCGACGGGACAGATCCATCTTGTCTCCACCAGTGACTCCCAGTGGGGAAATTGGGCTTGCTGGGGGAAGTGGCTGCTCTCTGATGAGCTTACGGAGCAGATCTCCCCCACTTCACAGCCCGGTGCGTTTCTGCATGGTGCGTTTCTGCACGGTGCCCTGTAAAGGTGGGCAGCACAGGAGCCACTGGTGTCAACCTGCCGTCTCTACAGGAGGATGAATTTGCTGGAAGAAGCCTGTGCTGGAGCCCTGTGGCTCCATGCCCTTTGCAAATCTGCTTGCCTGGCCTTGAACCAGCTCTCCTGCTCAAAGCAAAACACTGCATCTTTATGAGGACGGGCAGATGTTTTTCACCCCCAGCATCTCCTGTAGTTCTGCCTTCTTTGTGGAGCATCTTTTCATAGTGCTTAGCCATGGAGATAGCACCAGGTCGGCTGTGTTTGGGATAAGCTGCACGTTGAGGAAGTTGTGAACTGGGTCAGAAAAAGTCCAGAGAAGAAAAGCGGTAAGGAGAGCTCCAGCATCCAGTTTAGAAGGGAAGAAGAGGTGCTTAAGCTCAAGAAACAGAGGGTATAAAGTGATGCCCAACTGATGCCAAGCCCACCTACTTCTGTTGCAGCAAGGGAGATGTAGGGGAGGCGGTAGGGAAATCCTCCCAGGTCTAGGTGAGGATCGGGAAACCACGGAAGAGGTGGTGCAAGGATGCTGTGGAGACGCCGAGCACAGATCTGATGGAGACGAACGCGAAGGAATAAATGGTTTAGAGCTTATCATGCCTTGGGAAGGGAGTCCTTCCCCCAAGTTTCAGCGGCTGCCTGACTTTAGTGGGAATGTGCCTGTGTGCTTAACCCTGCGTTTTGTCAGTCCTGGCCAGCACAATGGTGCTGCCTCCCAATTTTCCCCTGCTTTCCAAGCAGGTTGCTGTGTTGTGTTCCACTGGGGTGCCTGTGGGGCAAGAGGGACCCATCCAGCTGAGGGAAAGCACACGGATGGGGAAGGGACACGGTCACTGGGGGTGAACCACTGCTGGGAAAGCAGGCAACAGATTTCCTAGATGTGCCTTTTGGCTTGGGCATTGTGGGCTGGAAGTAGCTGGTGCGACTGAAAATACAGACTAGTCTGTGATTAGCAAGAAAACCACCCCAAAAAGCTGCCCTTCATCAGTCTGGACAGGCTCACGTCTGCCTTTGTGAATGCTGTGTGCTCCTCCAGCCAGAGATAGTCTGTCTCTGGAGGAGGTTACAGTGAGCAAGTGAAGAGGGTGCCTTGTTTTCGGATGGTTGGAGCGCTCTGTGCAGAGCTGGGTGCTGAATCCTAATTTTTCTCACCAGCAGTGGTGCTGGGCTCCCCGTTCTCCTGCCCCCTCTTGCTACACGCACAGCGCTGCTCTCCAGGTTTCCTCAGAAGGGCTTTGCTCTCTGCTGTGCTTGCCCGGTCTCCACTCTGACTGGGAACTGTTTTGCTCGTGTGATCTGTTGCTGTCCCTCTCAGGCCATACAACGCCAAGAGTCATTCCAGACACTTGTGATGCTCGATTTGAATCCCCATTTCCATGACTCTCTAGGAAGAGGTCTTTTTTTTTATTATTATTTTTTTATTATTTTATTTCCTCCTCGTCAATCCATCAGAGAAAGGTAGAACAAGAGCCAGTGGCTGAGAGCAAAAGCCAGACATGCATTCAAAGGAGGTAGAAAACTTGCATACTTGCATTTTTTGAACTGTGAGATTATATGTAATCACTAGAAATAACTCTGAAAGAGAGCATTGGCTTCTCCATGCATCAATGTCTGGAACCCCTTTTGGAAGAGCTTCTTTTGTCAGTTGTGAGTTATTGGCCTCGCTAACGGGGTAACTGGGTGAAACGCCATGGCTGAGTCTCACACAGAAACCGGCAAACTGAAGAGCTCGGCTCTGGCCGTGGGATGGATGGACGTGATGCAGCATTCCTGCACAATTCGATGTTAGGGATATTCCTGCCAGGAAATTGGATCACAGGACCAGATGGAGAATGCAGATCTACTCGGTGCGAGTGTTTACAGGTTTGAATCAAAACATAGTGAGAAACAGAAAAGAAAAGCAATGTCCTCATCTCTGATCATAACTCAGACTCTTAAGTGAACCAGCTGCCCCACTCATTTATAGGACAATCCCCTCCAAAATCCCGCTGTTAAGAATAGCAGAGATAGGGAAACCTCTGCAGAGCTACAAAGAGTGAACATCAGACACGGAAATAGCCCGACTTGCTCTCGTATTTTGGGACCTCTTCTGAGTTCACTGCAGCTCTGAAGAAAACAGGCTGTTGCATGAGATTTCTGGTATTTCTGGCCAGGTTGAGCGTCTGTGTGAACAGTGTCTCTTGTAATCACAACCCTGTCAGCTTTGGGTAAAATGAAGAAAACAGGGAGAGCTGCAAATCTAATCAGTGGTGGGGAGGAGGATAAATGTATTTAGCATCCTCGTGGGGCAGAAAGGCTCCAAATTGGTAGGATGGGCTCCCTGGGAAGGTCAGGGGATGGCTGTGCAGGGCTGGCACCAAGGGATAGCAGCAAAAAGGTTTGCCGGGCCGTGATAGTCAGAGGCATTTCTTGCTGCCCATGTCTGCACGCCATTTTGCATTTGCTTGTTGCCAGCCGGGGAGGAGCCCGCTGAAATCAGGAATCGCCAAAGAGCCACAGAAAGGCAGCTCCCCCGGGAGCGTTTGTAGCATGAAGCCCTTGTGGCTGGCCCTATGAGCCTGTGGGGATGGGGGCTTCCCTCCACCCCGCCAGGCTGGGCATTTCCCAGAACCAGTGCTCAGTGCTCACGGCCATGTGCTTGTGGACACACTGTTGGCCAAGGAGGATGGAGGCGCCGGAGGTTTCCAAATGTACTCCGTTCCTAGAAGGGCCGTTAAGTAAAAAGTATGTGGAGAACTGGTTTGGCAAATGGTTTGGTTTGGAGGAATTACGCTTTGCTTCGATGTGATTAATAACGGGGATGGGGGGAAAGATCAAAATAATCAAGTTCCTCTTAAAACTTTGCTGAGCTGAGCCGCGTTCAAAATTCAGTCCCGGGTGTGAAAAGTCAGAAGGTCTCTGAATATGTCCCAAATTGACTCCGGGCAGGATTCAAGCTTCTGAAAAAATCCTGGCACTTCCACGAGCGCGTTAAACCTCCCGCAGGCAGAGCCATGGCCGCGGCTGCGGGGCTTTCGGTGTCACTGCGCAGTGCTTGGGTATACTTTGTCATGCTTCACAGCTGAGCCAGGGACTAGGGGAGTCCTGCCTGTGCCGCAGTGCACGTCCTTGGAGACCACGATCATCTTCACCCAAGACCTCCTTCTGAAAACAGGACTATCCACTGCCACGATCAGGAGGTACCACAAGGCACTGATGTGAGTAGGGTCATCCTAAATTGGCTGTGGCGTGGCTGGCTTTTGCTGCAGGCTGTGCCCTGAGTATTAATCCTGCTTTAGGTGAGCCTCTCTGTAAAGAGCAAAATTCTTGCACATCCAGTGTGCAAGAGGCAGGCAGGTACCTCCTGGGGGAAATGTCCTCCCTGACCCGAGCCTTTTCTGTTTGAGAGAGTTGAGAGGATGCTCAGGCCATCAGGGTTAAGAATGTTGTCGTTAGCTAATAGTAGAAGCTGCTGGGGAAGAAGTACTAGATTTTCCTTTAACAATGTCAACAATCACAGCGACAGAAGAGAAAGGCACCTTCCTGCCTAAAAATGTAGCCAGGCACTTCTCAGGTGAATTGCTTCTACATTGAGAAATGCTGATTCTGTTCAGCTGCAGCAGGCAGGAAATTTCTGTCGGTTCCAGCTGGAGGGGTGAAACTTCCTCCAAATTAAAGCAATTATGGAGAAAGCAGATGCTTTTGGTAAATACTTTGATTCTGTTTTTCATTTAAAAGCAGCATCTATATTGAGGGGGAGGGGGAAAGATTTCATAAGCCTCAAAATGGAAAGAAATCACTTTGGTTTGGTTTCTCTCCTGAATTTGTTTGCTGAAACTTTTAGAAGGTCAGCTCCAAACAGGGTTTTAAGTACAGAGCTGAAAGTTTTCAGTGGCCACCAGTGCCCGGGCGCAGCCATATTCGGGGAGCGTGATGCTGCAGGAGGATTTGGGGAGATGCAGAGGGCAGAACTGGAGGGGCTTTGCTGTTATTCTGGTGCCATCTACTGGTCCGAGCCCACAGAAAGGTTTGTGGCAGCGGCAAAGGGGAGGAAAATACGGGTGGATAGTGTGGTGTGGCTGGGGTCCTGCAGGAGTGTGGACTGCCCATTCTCCCTGCGCAGGGCATGCAGATGCAGTCAGCGCTGCACCCTCCATCGCCTCGGTCTCCACTTTCTCCAGGTTTAATAGTTAAAAAGATTGGTGCAGCCATACTGAAACCTGGGGCTCAGGCTGCCTGGTCTAAGCCCTGGGCTCGTCCAGCTCTGGCCTCACCGAGGAAGGCAAGGGAGTGCTCCTGCCACTGTGCACCTCCAGATTGGGATGTCCTTGGAGAAATCAGGGCTGAGCTCTGCTGGGATTTCCCTTCGCTTTGTCACAGCAGCGCTGTGTTCTGGTTTAGGTTCTCGGGTGTCTTGTGAGAGCTTGGGCTCACCCAGCTGCTCAGTCTCTTGCTGCCAGTATTAATAATGCCTCTTTCTTTTTACTGAGCCAGCGGGTTTTCAAGGAAGTTGTAGGAGCTGAATTATCTTTGCAGTTCCTGTTCAGATTGTCAAGTTGTGGTCGAAATTGGCCAACGACTCAAAAACTGCCGGGGGGGATCAGAGGCAAAGAGTGTGCTGTGTTGAAACCAGATGGGGAAGATGGGCTGCCCTTTTGGAATGCACCTCCAAGGGGTTCAGTGCCCAGAGCAGCCCATCTGAGGACACAGTCCCCTCTCCGGGCACCCAGCTGCCGTGGGAGGCTGGCGCAGGCTCTGGCCCGCTGCTTCTTCTCCGTTGCTGCCTCTCTCCCGCCACACGTTGTACGTTGTCTTTGCTGTCCCGGTGGCTGGGCCAGCCCTGTGCCGTGTGTCCCTGGGGAGAGGATGTCCTCTCTGTTGTGGCTGCTTCAAAGGGCTGAGGCCCGTCTTTGACTCACTTCAGTCCAACGTGGCAAGCCACGCTCTGAGCAAGACACTGGCTGCCTTGAACTCGGTTGGCGCAGGGAGCAAGGAGGAGGGAAAGCCAGGAGAGGCAAAGAGGTCTTCGATGGGGTTTTTCAACAACCTTTCCCACTTTTTTTAATTTTACAGTTTAAAGGCAAGACCCGCAGCAGGACACCAATACCTTGGGAGCACTATCTCTGCCGTGCAAATGTACTCTCTGCTCTAGCAAACACAGGAGGTATCACCCCTTTGGTTACTGTCGGTAGTAACTTTTTAAAGTGCTTGGTTTTTAAGCCTTGAAATTCCCCAGGCTCATTTTCTCTAATGATTTGAGAAAAGTCAAAGCCCTGTATGTGTGAAAACTGGAGGCATGGGCAGTTTTTGGTCACAGGTTGTACCCGAGAGCTGGAAAAGCTAATGCTCAGGTACTGGGGGCTGCCAGGTGGGAGAGGATACCCCAGAGCCGACCAGCAGTTTCAGGGATCCAGTGCTGTTTTGGGGCAGCTTGGCCTGTTTCAGCCAGTGCTGGTGGAGCTGGTGGTGGAGCGACAGGCCAGAAGTGTAGTTAGGGTGGATATGGGCACCCATCTCTCCGGACATGGCTCTGATTCGAGAGCGGTAGGAGGTCTCCCAAGGCAGGCAGTGAGGATGGGACTCTCGACTTTGGCCGTAGGCTGGCAGGTAATCAGGGAAAGATACAGCCTGTGCCCAGGGGTGAGGAGTTTTAGTATTTTATTACCTCTGTTCCCAGGCGATAGATCCAATAAAACTGCCAGAGCAACTACGAAACAAATGCCTGAGTAACAGAAGAGGTTTGTGGGAGAAACCTGCATGTCGTATCACAGCCCAGGCTCAGCAAGCAAGAGGAGTTGAAGTCATCTGTGTGTAAATGATAATCATTGGGAGCACTTTTGCCTCCCCTGTTCATGTAAGGCAATATCAGAGTGCTCTTAGCCAGAATGAAATGTAATACTTGTTTTAGTAACCCATCCATCCTTCATCGGGGATGAGGGGATGAATTCTCCAGCTTAAAAGGAGCTTTTCATCTCCAGCTCCTGCAGTCCTTCTAATGCTGGAAGCAGATTTGGTCGAAATATTATTTGGGTTTAATTTATGTGAAGACTTGGGTTTTTCTTCCTCTTGCTTTTGATTCAGGAAAGCATCTCTATTCATCGGGGGCGCTTAAACTATCTGCAAAGTAAAAGCAGCGTCTAAGCTGGGAACGGTCCCTGTATCCGCTGTGAATTCGGCAGGCGCTCGCTCGGGAACAAGCCGGCGGCAGCAGATGACATGCGGTTTGATATGCTTCTTCCTGTCAGATGTTGTGAAATAAAACATGATTCAGATACAATCGTTTGACGATGTTAGCTTGGTCTCCCTGTGAGTCTCTGTGTAGGGAGAGTAAATTTAAAAGGCCTTTTTTCCCCTGACAAAAAGCTAGGAGAGGACTCCAGGCTCTGCCCTGTCGAAAATGCCGTCTGACTTCTGGAGCGGGAAGTGGCTGAGATTTTCCTGTGTGGTTGCCTGAAGTTGGGCATTTCAGCCCGTAGTTAGGCGCCTGACTGCAACTGGCTTGAGCATCCCGGGGCTCTGCAGATGGGTTTAGCTGTTGCACTTCAGCTTTTAAAATTGGGCCAACCGGCGAACGATAAGACTGTTACTACCAGGATGCCAGGTTTTGCCTGGCTCGCTAACAGAGCGCCTGAAGCCTTTATGGGAGGACTGTTGCTTGCTGCATGAATGTGCCATGCCAGTACAGTGGGACCGAAGTCCAGTCTCAGTATTGTTGTGACTTGAAGGACCATGGCTCTTAATTTTTTAAAAAAAAATTTATTTTTTTTTTTAAGCTCCAGATTCCCCGGTCATGTGAAAACCTGGGGTGAAAAAAAAGTACATCTCTGGCAGTGTGTACAAGTCAGAAGGATGAGACTCAGCCAGCTTCAAGGTTAAAAAACCCCAGAAGGTGTACCAAGAGAAGGCTGGAGTCTGTCTTGATGCGAGTCTGCTACAGAGGCAATCAGGCGATTCTAGAAGGGTCCAACTTACGGTCCGTGAACGTTTAGGTTGGTCATGTTTTGGCTGCTCCTGCTGTGTGCGAACAACGCTGCGGGGCACAGCCGAGACAAAGCCATCCCCTCTCCCCCAGCCTAGTAAAGACTCACAGATGCAATTTCAAGCCAAGTGACAATTCCTGGGCTCACAGGAGCAGGGGTTAACTCAAAGGCTGCAGACGCCGTGCAGGCATCTGGGCTTTACAAGGGCAGTGTGTGCTTAACACAGGGCAGGCTGCCTGCTGCAGGCTGTAGCTGTGTGGAAAATGTCTCCTTTTCCACCTTTCTTTTTTTGTTGTTGCTGCACAAGTGCCATGAATGGTTAATATCCTGCCAGGGCAAGGTAAACGAAGGGTCTTTTCCCAATAAACCCCTGTCCTTGTCAGTCTGCCGTAGCTGCGCTTCTCTGACTCAGGCCAGGGAAGGAAACAGTAAAGTTCTTGCAGAGCGCAGGGACGGGAGCGTTTTACGGCTCGCCGAGAGGGCTCCGGGTTTGCAGCAGGAAAACCTAGCTCAGGCTGACCTTTCCAGAGCCCGCTCTGAGAGCTGAGGCACGGACTGTTTCTGGATTGAGAATCTCCCCCACTTTTTCCAGGTTAACTCGAGATAGCACTGGCCTGGGTGATAGCAGGGGCTGAGTGATGGTCCCCCTTCCCGAGGCGTACAGGCTCTCCGCAGAGTGCTTCTGCAGGCACTCCTGCATGGACACGGTGCTCGTCCTGAGCAAACACCAGCAAGGTTTCCTGACTCCGAGGTTTCCTTTTCTGGAGCATGCACCAAGCCGGAGTGGAAAGAGGTTTGAGGGCTTGGGAATTTGTTGGCAGAGCTCTTTGCTCCTCTCGGAGAGGTGGGAATAATCCTGGGGAACAG
This sequence comes from Chionis minor, assembly GCA_013398295.1. NCBI lineage: Eukaryota > Metazoa > Chordata > Aves > Charadriiformes > Chionidae > Chionis > Chionis minor. The sequence continues at coordinate 388,732 of VZSF01003782.1, forward strand.
GAGCAGCACAGCTGACTTGTCCTGGGATGTAGCTGAGCTGTGCAGGATCAGGAGGTGATGGAGCTCTCAAATCACCACCACACACCACAGAGCCAGCTAAACCACCCGTTGGGTTCCATACCCTCCTCACCCAGTTTGTCCCAGCTGAACATCCAGCACAGAGGGAGGAGATACTTCCCTCTTATTCCTCCTTAGCAGTAATGAGCTGTGGGGCTAAAAAGCTTGGAATGTTTTGCTCCAAAGCGGAGCAAGATGCTGCTGTGTGGCTCAGAGGTTCTTTGCAGCCTGGCTAGAGCCAGCACGAGCCCAGCTCTGCCGGCTGCCCGTCGGCTCTGCAAGGTCCCTGCAGAAATCAGCTTGCTGTGTCTCAGGCCCTGTGGCTGAACTTGGCAGGCACGTGAGCCAGAGGGTCGGGGAGAGGGGTGTCACCAGTCCTAAACCAGGCGGCAGCCTCCCGAGAAGGGGCAGGAAGTGCTGAGTCCCCAGTCCTTCCCCCCCCCAGAACTGGCAGCTCGCGCCGAGCATTGTAGCTGAGTGTGTTTGCAGCGTTTTATGGGGCATAATCTGTTGTCATCGAAGCCGATGGCGAATTCCGTACTTTCTGCAGCTGATGCTAAGTAGGTCTTTTGAAGGTTGTAATTTCTCATTTAAGTGATGCCAGTTGCAAATACTTTGTGCTGAGGAATAACCCCTTAGCGCCAAATAAAATACAGTGGAAGTCTGTGGCATGTTTTTCAGTGTATTGTTAGTTACAGCCCTCCTGACAGAGCACATTCTATGCCGAAGATAAATGCTTGGGAGCCTCTTGGCAATTTATGTCCGAAAGGGCTTTTCTTGGATGTCCTCTGTGGAAAATGCTTTTCTGTTTTTCCAGCAAACATTTAATGAGCTGCGCTTAAAAGAAAAAGAGGACCTACTTCAGGACCAGACCATTCTGCTTTAGTTCTCTGCAAGCTGGTTTGTGGCTCTTTGGATGCTCTGATCTTTGTTACACCACGTTGCATGGCAATGGTCCTTGCATAGCAATGTGCGTGTTCCAGGACGTGCATGGGGGGATGTTTCCGTGCACCCAGCACCCCTCGCTACTTGTCCCTCGTGCCCAAAGTTGAAGGGTATTCCCAACTGACCCGTCTCAGAAAATCCAGGCTCCGACCAGTCTGCAGGTACAGTTGTTGGCATATTAGGATACTGGATTCCCGTGCCGGGATCTCAGTCTTTCCATTTGAATTCAATTTCTGTGACCAAGGGGGAGCCTGGAGAGCTGGTGTGAGTGGCCTGGGGCTGGTCAGAGGGATGTGCCTGCGGGGATGTGGGCTGGTGGTGGCCCATGGCCAGGAGCTTCGTGTTTGGTTGCTCACGGCTGCTCACCAGTCCCAGCTTGACATTGCTGCCAGCACTTCCAGTACGTGACTGGGACCTGAGGCTTGCATGAGAGGGTGTCCATGGTGTCCATCCTTGGTACCCCTTTCTGGGAGACGTATGGGGAGCTGCACAAGGAGGAGGAGGCAGGAGGAAGCCACCTCTGACAGGGGGTCACCTGCACACTCACTAATGCATTTACTCCTGTGACCTAAGACGTTGGTGGAGATGTCGTAAGTGAAGTCAAAGGCTCTCAAGGTTTCTGTGAGCAGCCAGGAGCAGCTGAGCTTTCTTTCTTTTAGGGATGAGGTGATTTCAGAAGTGTGCTCAAGGGATGCCAGTGGGGGAGCAGAGTGGAAAGCCCGTCCCACGGCCACTTCTGTCTAAATCAACCCAGACATCCAGGCACTGGGATGGTGGGTTGGTAGGTTGACGAGGCAGAGGGAGCTGCGGCACTGCAGCAGTGGGGGCGACCTGGGGCCCCATGCAGGCGATGCTCGGTGCTGACCCGCCGTCACACAGCCAGGGCTGTGGCTGACCTACAGGGGACTGAGCTTGAGCTTCAGGAGCCATGGGGGAGCCTCAGCACAGGGGCATGGTGATGCCCATCAGCTGTTGGTGTGCCATTAAACCTTGCTATGGAGCCCCATTAACCTGAAATAAGTCCATCTGCCTTCATTTATGAATCAAAAATGACAGTTTTTCGGCAGAGGGTTAAGAGCAGAGCCGGCATTGATGTGGAGCCTCACTGTTAGCACTGATGATGGCTAGGAAATGTGGCCTGCAGTACTCGCAAATGCACCAGCTAGTATTTGCATATGCAACTGAAACAAAATAGCTGCTCTATACATTTATACCCTATACTGAAAGTGTTTTAATTACTTGCTGTTAATTTATTCACTGTGCTGTGAATGGCACAGTTGTTATGTGAATGCATCCCATTTCTGGTTTATTTCGAAGTGCACCTGGCTCCCAGAGGTTTTTTTTCAATAGTTTTTATTATTTGGAGAACTTTATTTTTTTCCCAAGTTTTTCATTTCAATTCATATTCAAATATCAGTGTTTCTTGGCTTAAAAATACTTTGTACTTGACTTACTTAGTTTTAATTGTTAGTAAAAATGGGCGTAATGAAATAGCCAGCAAATGATTTCATGCCAGAGGGTTGATCAAAAAATTATAAGATGTTTTCCTTGGGAAATAAAATTCTGTTTAAAAATTTCCCATTAAATGTAATTGACATTTCTGGACATGACTGACACAAGGAAGTTTGAAAAAATGCCCATGCTAACAGGCCAGGGGACAGGAATTTGCTGTATTCGACAGGCTGTGTACAAGAAGGATGCAGCACTGCAAACTCGGCAGCGCGGCTTTGCCAATGTGTCTAGACAGCCCATCTCCACAGGGGAGAGAGAAGCTTATTTCTTGGACCCGCTCCATCTGTGGCTGCTTCGATGAGACAAGACCACTTACTGGTCTCCTTTATCAGTGGAGACTTTCCATCCAAGCTTTGGGGTTGTGCTGAGCTGGCTCAGCCCTCGTTATTTGGTGACCAGTTGTCTGCATGAACTGTTTGGGCTCCCGCAGCTGGTGGGACACAGCGGTTGGAGCAGGGGGACAGGACGAAGGCACGGGCGTGTAGTCGTGTTTCTCCAGCTTTGCTACCTTGGGTGAGCCATCAAATCTTTTGCTGGTTTTGAGATACTCCTCTGTCAGGCGAGGATGTGCCTCGTCAGGTAATGGATGTGTAATGGATGTGATTCATTAGCTAAAGCCTTTAAAAAGGCTTAAATTCTGTTAAATTGTGCTACAACGGCAGCATTCATCTGCTAGCCCTGCAACAGACCAAAAGCGGTGCTTTGTGGCTGAGATATCTTGCGTCTGTACAGGTCCCCTGAAAAGCCTGATCCTCCAGGTTAGAGTATCTGACATTTCAGCCAGATTAAGGGCAGCAATAAGCAGATATTCTGTAATACATTCATCACCTAGAGACAAAGATTATTACTGCATATTAGTGATTGTCGTTTCCAACATATCCCTTGTTTGCCCCAATTCGCAGGAGATTTGACAGTCATTATTCTGCCTCCTCTGCTGGGAGTTGTGCTTTTCAAACTGCAGTGAACTTTGTGGAAATACCGAGATTTCCATTTTTCAGCCTTTTGATTTAAAATCTCTAGATGATTGTTCAGCTCTGGCAGGGAACCATTCAAAATACATTCCAAAATATTCATCATTCCAGCAGGCTAAGAAACATAAGATGTAGCAATTTATTAGCTAATGTGAAATGCATTTGCCGTCCAGAAGAGGCTAAGGATGGAGGTGGATCTGAGCCTGATTTCCCTTCGCATCCCACAGAGCTGGGGCGCGGAGCACGCTGGAGCCCATGGTCCGTCCCATCCGCCCTCCTGTTTTGCTGAATGTCCCTGTGTCCAGCAAAAAGCCCCTAGAGCCCAGCAGCAGCTTCGTCCCTCCTCCCCATCCCCTGGCCTTAGAAGAGCAGGTTTTCAGTACAGATCCAGGAAGGAGAAAGTCTTGTTTTCAAATGGCCCTACATGCTCTAATCCCTTTGCCTCCTGTAGTGATGCAGGATGTAAAGGTCCTTTATCCTCCACCAAAGGAGCATGCTCTTGAACGGGACACTCAGCCCTTGGAAGAGGCAGGTGGGCTGGATGCTGACAGCTGGGCTCAAATTCTGTTATTTCTGGATCTCAGATGCCATCGTTTTTCCAGTTGTGATCAAGAGGGACCCATAAAATGCATTAGCGGTCAAAATCTGGATTTCTAAGCGAAGCTCTGCAACGGCTACAGTCCAGTTTGCTTGGTAGGGGCGATGGCAGTGGTAGTCTGATTTGGTCGAAACACATTTGTTCTTGGATGCTAGTGAAAGGGGAGCGCAGGCTTTAGCGAGCTGGTTTTGATGTTCTTGCCATCATTTGTACTTCCCCTTTTCCCAGCCCGTGGCGCCCCATGGTCCCAGCACATTCGTTCTGTGCCATGCAGTTTGCAGTCCTGGATGTTTCGACAATAAACATATGAAATATCCATTGAGAACAGTGTTTCTGCCTACCGGTGGGGCCAGCTGGCGTGCACATCCCACCGGCCATTGTCTGTCTGCTCGCGCAGGTCCCACGTACAAGAAAACCACATCCAAGTGAATTTCCAGATCCAGACAGGATGGGGCTGTTTAATAATGGCACTTCTCAGCAGCACGGTGGGCCTCCGCGGGGACCTGAACAAGCGGAGACATTCATGAAGCCGGTCAGCTTGAGTCAGTCTTTCCCAGTGCGGGCAGGAGATCGCTGGGTAACATTTGCACACTCGTGTGGCTGCCATGCCAGTTGGAAATTAGCCAGTTGAAAGGCCCAAAATGCCAAGTGGTTTGTCTGCAACGTATATGTATACTGCAAAAAATCTCCCTAAAAGCAGCCCTTTTCTGTCTTGGCAAAACCCTTTTCTTTCGTTTTCTTTTTTTCGGGTTTTTTTTTTTTTTTTTCTCGTTTTTTTTAACACTTACTGCTTCTTGCAAAAATATCTCTAATTTTCCCTGTTATAAAGTTTTTCTAGCTGAAGTTCATGAGGAGTTTTTGCCACTTTTTTTAAATACAAGAGGAAAATTTAATAAAAGCAGCGTTGCCCAGAGTTCAGGTGAGTATGCCGTGGGAGGGGGACTGCAGGGTCCCCGCTTTGTCTATGTAAGTACTAACAGTGAGGCTCAACCTTCTGAATCTGGCCGTCAGAAGAGGGTGGAAGTGGTTTCCATCTATTTTGGCCTCAGGGACTTCTCTGAGGGCTGGAGAGATGTTGCAAAGACTGAAGTGTACCATGCCAAAGGGCTGGAGCAACTGTAGTATTGTCTGTGTTGTGCTCCTGGCTCCAGTACACCCCATTAACCCCCGGCCCAAGCACCAGCACTGCTCCGGTTTTGCTCTTTCCTAGGGACTCCTTCCTATGGAAGCAATCAAAATCTCCCCCACGCTTCGTCCCTAGAGTGGGGGAGTCTCCCTAACACGTTCTGTATTTTGTTGTTAAAGTCTCGTCCCAGCAGCGTAGCATCAAAGGGTGGTATTGATCCCTGAAGCCTGGGGCGTAGGTGGCAGCTGTTTGTGATCCATGTCCAGCTACAGGTCTGTGGGTCACCTCTGTACATAAAGGGGACACCAGGTAAATCCAAGAGGGAAGCAGATGGAAATAATACTGTGTGCCTTTTGTGTAATGTGTAACTCTATGGAGCTCGCTGCAGAGGGATACGAGTGTGGAAAATAGATTAATAACCTGTCCTTGCCTAATTGTCGTGATGGTTTGTTTCTGCTGTCTTTGAGGCAGTTGGTGGTATCCAGATGGACATAGATCCTGGCTTTCCTTGTGCACCCGTCTGCTCCTGCATGGGAAGTTCTCATTACATGGTCAAGCTAAGAGCAGCGGTGGCTTTTAAGAAGAATTCTGTCAGCTATTGTGCTGGCTTGGATGTACACCATGTGTAGGTTAGAGTTAAAAGGGGCAGCATTACACGGCTCGGCTTTTCAAACCTTTGTAAAAAGGACAAGAAAGGGTGCTGGAGAGGAGAAAGGCATTATCTGGAATGAACGAGGGCAGGGAGGGGGCCAAGAGCATAGAGAGGCGGCTTCGGAAATGAAAAAATACGGGTGGAGCAGGGTGGAGGTTAGGAAGTTTGATCTTGGCTGCATGAATGCCGTTCCTAAGATGAAACATCAGGATACATGGCATGGGAAGGAGAGCTGGTGGGAAGAGGATGTGGGCATTGGAAGTCATAACCCTGACCCTGCAAAGCCGTGACTTCGCATGTGTTCAGCCCTGCCAAACACACCGATCCTGAGTGTTAACCAAGAGTGAGGAAGGGGCTGTGAAGGCTGAGGTGCTCCAGCTCTCCAGGGAAGGCCTGGTGGTCATACCGGCACCAGTGGCTGGGCGTCATTGCAGCTGAGTGCTGTGCCGAGATGCACAGAACTGTTTTGGATATGGTACCATTGGGTGGTGGTGGGGTTTGGCTGGCAGAGTTGTGCGATTGCATTTTTGCTCCTCTGTCACGGGTCCAATGCTTCTGCGGCATCGGGATACCCTAACGAGGGAGTTGGAGAGGGGGGACTACAGCCCCCTTGGATCCTGTCCCCTCCCGAGCCTGGTAAATCCACCCTGCTGGATCGCCGCCACAGTCTGGTGGTTTGGTCTCTTTGTCAGTTACAAAGTGCAGTCTCACAGAACATGATTTGCCGCTGGCAGGCTTTTAAAATATGTGTTTGCTTTTGATTATATTTTTTTTTAAATTAATTTTCCAAGGATCAATGTGGTAATGCATATAAAAATTACAATATGTAAAACAAAGTATAAAAGCATACAAGGAATTCCAAACACATAACATACTGTGCCTTGGAGCTTATGAGATCCATACAACGCTTATTGTATTATGGGAACACTCTGACCCCAAGACCCGGCAGAAAGACTTGTTAGAAGAGCAGGACTAAGCCATGTGCCTTATGAGCTGTAGGATGCCCAGAAGGAAAACCCTAGCGAATATAAAAGCAGAGCTGTTACAGCAGAACTCAGACTGGTCTGTGGGATCTAGGGGGACTTTCAATGGCTTTGTACCAATTTCTAGAGAAGGATGTATACTTTTACCCCCAGAAACATTGTTCTCCTAGTGATTAACACTTAACATCATGTCTTTCCAGGGGGGCTCTCTGGATTTCCATCGGATTGTGATTACTTTTTTTTTCTTCCCAAACATCATTTCTTCTGTCAACTCCAGCAAGCGAGAATGTTGACGTGGTTAGGGAAGACACACGTCTTAGCTGCTGTAACTGCCCATGTGCTCTGCAGGTTCCCATCAGATGAGAAGCAGAGCACCAGAGTTGAAACTCTTGTTCAAGACAAGTAGTCTTGTCTTACGTTTGCCATAGGATAGGGCTCATGGCAGCTAGGGAGGAGCTCACACTGCCCTTTCTGTGGGTCACATGGGTAGGGTCTGTGGGTCACTGATTGAGGTTGCAGGGGGACCTGAATCCCAGCTCTGCAGACCTGCAAAAGTGGAGAGCAGAGCACAGGGAATGCCTCTGCACTCAAGTCATCGGCTGGTGCTGCGCCTTGAAACCCACCTGGAAATGTCCCTTTTGGCCGTGGTGCAGGTGGGAGATCCCTCTGCTTGAGCATCTGTCCTGGTGGAGGACAATGAGGGTTTCACCGTCAGCACTGGTGGAGCCGGGGTTGTACGGGACCTCAGTGAATTCCCCTAGTCTGGCAGGCAGAGCCGAGTGCAACGGGAGACCATAGGCACGCTATCCATGCAAAAGCTATTCACAGCTCTGTAATGATATGTAATTGTTTGTATGCGGTCAGCTAAAAATTATCCTGATAGGTTCCACATTGCAGACACTTCAGAGAGGAACTGCCGTAGTCCTGCGGGTAATGCTGAAAATGCACACACTTTTCCATTTAATATTAAAACTCGGTTTTTGTATAAAAAATTCAGTATCGGCTTTCTGAAGTTCCATGCTCGTGCACAAAATAACTTATTTTTAATGTGCAAAAATTGAACCCAATTAGTTTACAAGATAATCAAAAGCGAAGGCTTCTTAAAGAAATATAGCATCTGTTTCTTGGTTTTCTTCTTCTATTTTTTCCCTGTGTTCCTGGTGATCTTAGCAAGACTGGAACTTCACGTACTTGAATTTTCTGTATAATTGAAATAATTTAAGGTCTTGTGAACAGATGGTGCAGAAAGAAACCCAAACAAATAAACAGCAAAGGTTAGAAAAAATCTTAGCCAGTGTTGTATAATGGGAGAAAAAAGATAGTTAAAAAATCTCCATAGTCTGACCTGTAATCACAAATACAAACGTGCCGTTACCGCTGCTCGTCAAGGCTAGCTTCAGTACATGACTTAATAGGCATCTCTCCAGCCTTAACATATCTAGTTTTAAGTGTCATCTTCATTCCATACTGTCTACATTTGTGATGTCTGGTGTAGGGTAATTATAGCTTCTCCATGTATCATTTGCGTACCCTGAAGTTAAACCTTATTTCCACTTGAAAATACTTTTCATGCATGGAAATACGTATAAACTGGAGTTCGTTCTCTCCCAGGAGCTTTTAGAAAGTTACTTCAGGCAGCTCTGAGCATAAAATCTTATCCGTGTGGGTCCTCTCGCCCCTCTTCTGTCCCTGCTCACATCTTGCGAAGACGGCTGATGCTGCTGGGCGATGAGCTCCTGCTTCCCGGAGGAGCAGGGTCCTTCCAGGCGATGCTTGGGAAGCTGCAAAACCGGCAATGGATCTGGCTGTCCAGCCTGGTAAAAGACATGGAAAACAAGCTGAGGGAAAATAGAGGTGTGAGCCTTTTCCCCGTTTTCCGCTGAAGTGATGTTCTCAGGGTGGAAAGTGGCTTTTCAGGTTGAGATTGTCTCGTTTAGGGTGAACCTTGCTCTGGCTGGGCCCGGCACCGAGCGCTGTTGGTGTCTGTTGGCGTGCCCTGGCCATGGGCAGCCCCGCTGTCTGCAGCACACTGGCTCGTCTCCAGCATCCCCGCACGAGTGGAAAATCACTTGAGACCTGTCTCAAATCGGTTGGGGCAGGGCTTTGTCATCAGGTGGATTTTGTATGCCCCCGTCTCTGCTTCCCACTCCCCTTCTTGGCACCTTATTTTAGGTTTTGATTAAACCTTTTGGGTTTGGGTTGTTTTTTATTTTTTATGATGTAAGTTCAGAAAGCTGCCCTGCGTTCAAAGAGATGCAGTATTTTGGAGGGATATAATGATCAAAAGCAAAGCAGAGTGCGAATAAAACTGGAACATGAGCCTGCAAAGGCTGTCTGCGTGGCTGATGTTGGGGAGAGGAGACTGCCTGGAGCCAGGGGGGACCCGCAGAAATATTTCTGTTCAAGCTTCTTAAATTTTAACTTTAAATCCAATAAAAAATCTGTTCCTTTCCTTTCCCTTCTGTTCTCCTTTTTTCTTTCTTTCTCCGCCACTCTGAATAAAACTTTCTCTTTTTTTTTGACTTTCAGGATATTTTTTATTATTATTTTAAAAGAGTTTTTAGTTGCTAGGTTTTTTGTTTCTAGATTTTTTTTTTTTTTCTGCTTTGAAATAATTTTTCTTGTTTTTTCTTTAATCTGTGTTCAAACTTTAGCGGTAACTTCTTATTTTGAAGGCTGTGATTATACTGTGATCCCTTATTTTCTTCCTGGAATCCTTTCTCAGTTTACAGTTTATATAACTGATGTGACAAATCTTTCCTGCCTTACCGTATGTGATATTGCAGTTAAACGTCTCTGTCCCTCACTTAATTAAATCCAATTGTTTACTTTCAATTCAGATCCAATTAAAGTACTACAATCGCTAGTTCTGGGCTTAATAGAACTGGTCAAAACTTTTTAAAACTGCCCACACAATGTAAATCACATCTGGAAATTAGTTTTTGTTCTGACCTGGAATGAAAGCAAGTATGCACAAGCATTCCTGCAAACTGGAAATCCAAAATATGTTGCGGTTGTAAGTATTGGTGGAAAAAATACTGATCTTGTAAACTTATATGTGGGCATTTAATTCTCAACTCTATTTTGCTTTATAATGCATTGTGTTTTCAATGTGGCACCCCAGTGACAGTCACAGACACTAGGATAGCCGCCGTGCAATAAGGAGCGTAGATCAGTGTGTCTGCAAGGATAGATCTGCCTCGTTGCAGGAGGAAACATTATGAGCAAGGGAAAAAAAATCATAGGATGTTTCATACTGTATCATTTAGGAGCAATTAAAATGGTTTGATGCATCCTAGAAGGGCGTTTGTGTATGACATCGAGATTTGCATGTCATGGGTGAATGTAGAAATAACACAGGAAAACACAAACGTGGAAACAGGAAATAAAATCCCGCAGCCCAACATGAGAGGTTGTGATTTTGAAATGGAATTCCCAGATTTTCCAACATTGGGTGCCTGAGAAGAGAACGTGCATTTCGATCTCCCTGGGGGACAGATTTGCAAGCAGCTCAGCTTTTGAGAACGCTGCTTGTAATAAAATATTTCTGATTAAAAGAATGTTGATGAGAGACTTCTGACCCATCTAAAAAGCTTTAGAGCTGTTTTCCTCTTCTCTCCATTTCTGCTGACTCCAGTCACTAGCGCTGTCAACACTGTTTAGGAATACCATTTTTCAGTGTTCAGCATTGTTTCCTGATAAAGAAATAATGGCAGGAAAAAAAAAAAATACCCTGCTGACATGTTGAAGGCAGCCGGTGACTGCTGTGAGCGAGGTGACATTTGCAGACACCTGGGGTTTAGGTGTCTGCAATCCCTCGTTAGCAGTTTGTAATCAACATATGGCATGTCTGCATGGCAAAACGCAAAGAGTGATCAACCCAGCGGTGCTCTGGGCTAATACGGCTATTACTTTTTTTTCTTTTTTTTCTTTTTTTCCCTGCTACTCACGTAACTCCTGTAGACATTTGGATATAGCTGCGTTGTGCTGTTCCAGAGGTGCAGTGAAAGGAGATCTCGAAACCCCCTGTCACAAGCTGTGCTTCGCTGTCGAGCCACCTCCATCCAGCTACAGCCTGGAAAAAGGGGGTGACTCACGTCCCTGCTGCACGCCAGCCGATGCTGGAGGCGCGTTAGCCAACGGTGACCCGACCGTGAGTCACTGCAACACGGCCGCTGCCTGCAACTTTCCGTTTCTTGGCCCTGCTATTTTTGGGTCCGGTAATTATGAGGTGAGCCATGAATCACCGGTGTCTCGCTTTACGCCGGGAGGAAACCAGGCAAATTGTATTAACGTGCTTGGCAGGAGGGATTCTTGTTCTCCGGTGTTTTACGGGCTTTGGCCCTTCTTGCTCCCCAGAGTGATGTGCTCAGCCTTCCTCGTGTGTATTTGTCACGCAGGATCCGAGCAATGCCTGGACCCTGCCAGCTGGGTGTCATCTTCTAGGCAGGAACTGATGCTTCAAAGGCCTGGAGGGAATTCCTGAGAGGTCCCAAAGGCTTTTATTGATTTGTTCATCCAGTCCATGTAGGTAGGGTGTAGATCAGAAAGCAGCATCAAATGGATAACTCAGAAGGAGGCCAAGCACCCATGTTGACATTGGCCTCTACGGCAGCTGGTTTTGCAATGCTTCTGCCATTCAGAGGGACGATCGTGCCCCGAGGCTTGTTCTTTGCTGCGTTGTGTGGTGCACAGCAGCACAACTACATTGAAGCTCGCCAGTAGAGCCAGGGGGAAGTCGCTGACCCTTTTTGTAAAGGCTTTGATGATGAGTCAAGAGAGGAACGTGTGGGATGTTTCTGCTTCTTTCTAAGGCACAGACCCTGCGACAGGGCTGAACTCCCCCCAGCAGGTAGAAATGCATGCGTGGTGTTCTGCACAAGCAGCGGTTAAATCCCATCCCTCTGCTTCACCACTTCACTTCCCACCACCTGAGCAGGATAGATTCACCTGTAGCCTTGTTTCCATGCCTCGGGATTCCTACGCACATTTGTTTTTCTTGCACATTCCTGCCTCTGCCGGTCCCTCCCCAGCTCAGCTTTACAATTCAACATGCCTGTTAAAAACTGGTCTCCAAACGCTTCCTCTCAGATACAAGAAAACCGAGGGCGTATTTTTGCACCCAGGAATCCCCAGGCTGGAAAGGAGTCTGCTGGGGATCGTCAGACTGTTGGAGAAGGACTGGGGACGGAGGAGCTGTAAACCTGCAGGAATTTGAAAAACCTACTTTAATTTAAGAGGGATGTCCTTCTGTTCCCAAATGGATGGACCTTGTTCCAAAGGCGTTCAGGTGCAGTAACTGCTACCAGATGGGCTGTGAAAAGCAACACAAACAGGTGGTGAGGACAACAACTGTAGACTTTAATTTCCTTGTCAGCTTCTCCCTGTGCCTTACATACCACCTCGAGAACAGGAGGATGAGGGGAGCTGTCATACTTGTATATGGCGAAAGGAATGACTGTCGAGGGGATATTCTGCTACTGTATATAGCAGGTCAAGCCCTTGGACTCTCAATGGTGGGATTATCGTCTGGGCCAAGGTGCGCAGTGATTACCTTAAAATATAATTCACTAGCACGTGCGATTTTATAGATATAACCATCAATATATTTTAATGCGTGCTGATGTATGGTGACTTAGACCCTCCCAGGTGTATGTAACTACTGTTCTTCCACATAAGACAGTGGGACCACGCTGATGTTGCTCACCTGGGGCTCTGCCCGATGTGCTTGGGAGCATTGAAGGTTGGGGCTGCAGGAGCATGAGAAGCCTTGGTGGCTTTGGTGGGACCCCACACATATCAGAGCAGTTGAAGAGGGACGAGCACAAGGCCATGGCGTATCAGCCCAGCAGCCTGAACGGGGCTGTTTCACGGAGGCAGCAGCAGCCTCCGGCTCCTGCAGGCTGGTGCCTTGCTCTCCACTTCCTTCGGTGGGGCTTCCCACCATAACCGAAGTATTTGCTGTGGCGTGACCAGTGTGATGAGTGAACATACTTCGGTACAGGTAGGGTAGAAGCAAAAACAGTGTCATAGCTTCCAGCTTGTCCTAGTAAAGAACATTCAACCTCTGGAGCCATCGCTCACGCTTTGATAGCTCCATTGCTGCTGCTACATTGGCAACAGCACTGGAAAAAGGAGAAGTGATGCAGAGCGGATACTTGCTAAGAAAAACCATTTCATGGTTATCTCAGCACTGATGTTGCTCCAGTGACCATAGGCACAGGCAGTAGTGATAAGTGTGACTCCAGATGTATGGACATACTGATCTGTTGCTGGCGTAAATACAAACCAGGCATAAAACAATAGGTACTCTTACGGGATGCACACTTTGTTGCTCACCACCTTGCTGGCCTGGGCAAGGCAAGGAGGGTGCTGGAGAGTGACCACTGTTCTTCAGTCAACAGTATCCAATGTTGTGCTCAGTCTCTCTCTTACTGGGATTTTGCTTCCCAATTGCAGTGCTATCCATGTCTGTCTGACTGTATTTCCATGTGCTTGGCTTGCAAGCATGAAGTGAAACTGACTTTTGTGCTTGTCTCTTGTTGAGACCCGTGTCAGTCACGCTTCATTTCCACTGTCCGATACCTCTTTGTTCACAGCTCCCCATCTCTGCCGGAACTGACGCCTCTCGGTCTGAATGCGGGGCGGATAAGAGAATGCAGTCCTCATTTAAGACAAATGGAGCTACATATTGACATTACCTTGGCTGTAGTCAAGCCCAGAGTAATAGCCGATTCCTTGCACTGTCCTTACTCAGAGACAGGCACACCTTCTCACAGTCAGTAAGAGCTGGTGCAGGACGCGTGCGCACTCCAGAGGGCTGTATTGTAGCCCAGTAAGGGCAGTTCTTGGAAATTTGAAGACGAAAGAACAAGGGTTCTTTATGGTCAGAAAAGGTTTCTGGGATTGTCAGGAATGGGGAGATGCATTTTGGACTTTTTTGGTTCTTTTTAGAGATAAGGAAGCTGAGGCATGGGGTAGCCTGAGAGAGCTGGTAAAAGTCTTACGCGGTTGAGATGGAAAATAAGTGCTTGGGGTCAGTGCGCTTTCCACCTCATTTTTACATGGGGACTAACACAGCACGGTTAAGGTATGGTGTTGAAATTATGCACACAGGCCCCTTCCATCTTGAAATTGTTGAGGTTATTCACCCCACTGCTGTGGGCTCTTAGCTTTTCAGCCTTTCACATCTCCAGTTATCTCTCCTAGATGATCAGCTGAACTCAGAAGAGAAGAAGAAAAGAAAGCAAAGAAGGAACAGAACTACCTTCAACAGCAGCCAGCTCCAGGCATTAGAGAGGGTCTTTGAGAGGACACATTACCCTGATGCCTTTGTGCGGGAAGATCTTGCACGCAGAGTCAACCTCACTGAAGCCAGAGTTCAGGTAATGATCACAGCTTCTATCCAGACACACCTCACCTGGTGGGTGTCATCAAGCCATTCTAGTACGGCAGTAGAAATCCTTGAGGTCTGCATGGCACACCGTTAGGTCGCCAAGTTTCCGAGTCATGTTGTATTGCGGTCCCAGGCGTGCCATGCCTGGAGGAGGGCTGTCAGGCCTGATCTGCCAACGTACTTGCTACCTGCCCAGTCAGGTATGTTCATACAATTCATTCAAGGCCAAGATGTTGGATGTCCTGTGTTCAGGCTGCTCGCGTTATCTCGAGCTGTTTGGCTCTTGGCTTGCAAGCCTGCACCTTCCAAAAGTCAAAGCAGACCGTGGAACATGATGTGTTGTACAGCACTCCCAGGCCTTGCTGCCTACAGCACGGGACAGACCTGGTCCCACAGGGACCACACTGAGCCAGTTCCTCACATGAGGGTGTCATGATTTGGGCTGGACTGGTCGCTCAATGAATGTCAGTTGCTCTCCAGGGTCAGCTGGACACAACAGTCGGTTGGCATCTTGTGGGCATCTTTATCAGGTCTTGTCATTACAGTTTCCAGTGACAGGCACGCCAAAGCAGCCTGCTTTTAGAGAGTCCTGTCTTGCCCAGCAGGGCAGAGGTGGTGTGGTGACAGTGACTGTTGCAGCAGAGCTGGTTGTGATGTTTGGTGGGTCTGTGTGCTTCCCACCCCAGGTGTGGTTCCAAAACCGGAGAGCCAAGTTTCGTCGGAATGAGAGGGCAATGCTGGCCAGCAAGAATGCCTCTCTGCTCAAATCCTACTCAGGGGACGTGACCGCTGTGGAGCAGCCCATAGTACCTCGCCCAGCTCCGAGACCCACCGACTATCTCTCCTGGGGTACCGCCTCGCCTTACAGGTGAGTGAACAACCCCTCTGGGGATGACCAGTTCTGGTATAGTATAGAGCAGTGTGAGAGTGGCCCTTAGACAGCTCTAATGGACTGTTTATATTCGCATGAGACAACTGGAGAATACAGCTGTTTGACCCATCCCACTGGGTTTCCTTACCTGTTCCCATCCCACCTCGTCTCACTGCCAGACTTGCAAGGTGGGCTTGGTTCAGCATCATTGTGGCTTCCTGGCAACAGGCTCCATGGGAAGTGGTGGTCTCTCTGTGAAATTCAGAAAGTTTCAAAAGAGGATCAGGTAGAAATACATGAAAACGGAAATGGTTGCACTTGCTTCCCTAGTGCATCCAGTTTAAAGCAAGGAACAAACCTTTCCATGGGACACAGATCCGGGGGAGGTGATGGCAGAGCATTTGGGGAGGCTCAGCCACCACAAAATGACCAGAAGAGGGAGTTCTGTGGCTGTCCCATGGCAGTCACTGGTTGGGATGCAAGGACGGGCTGGGAAATCGCTCCATGCACGTTGCTCCCAATCCTCCCCTCAATGGTCGGCACTGAACTGGTGAGCAATTTCTTTCTAGTTGCTAGAGCGTAAGTGTGGGTGTGAAGGAGCTGTGCCATCGTCCTGTGCTGTGGTTTGCCTGCAGTAAGGACCAGGTGTCTCTGGGTGTCAGACTGGTATTCAGTGTCTATCTCCTGTGGCCAGCGCTGCTTAAGGGGTGGCAGGAAAGAAGTGCAGATGTGTCAAGTCCAGTCTGCTCAAAGGATCTGGGATGTCCATGCGTGTCACAGGCCTCCCTGTCTTCCTCCCTGCCATTCACAACCCAGCAGGAACTGGGTGTGGACACAAGAGCGTCAGGATGTGTTGGTTTATGGGGAGCCAGCTGGCTTGTAGGCAGTTAAAAATGAGTTTGGTGGGTATTTTTTAGCACAGTGGCTTCATTGTTTGTCTCAGACCTTGGAGCCTTTGGTTGGATTTCTTCCTGTTCATCTGGCTTGGTCACAGCCAGCTTGCCACTGGCTTCCAGGAGCCAACAGCATGCCCAGGACCTCTCTTCCTCAATCACCTTGACCCCCTTCTTGCACCCCAAACATTGTTTGCACAGTTAGGTCTGCAAACACATGGCCTTCTTGGTAGTTTGTTGCTTCAGTGACGTGGGGTCCCCTTCATCCACCCTATGGCTCCAGAAGAACTCACCCCAGGTACTGAAACAATGCTTTTGATGACCACCAGTTTGGTCTTAGAGATGGCCCTTTTGCTTTGGATTTTGGGACTGATGACTGCTGTCTGGCAAAATCCCCCTTTGGGGGTGAAGGCTTTCTGTCTGTGAAGTGCTCCTTGGTGTAGCATCCTGGGGAGGAGTGTGGGTGGTGAGTTCAGGTCCTTCCCCACCGCGCTGAGACTGCTCTGGTCACTGTACCAGCTCCCTGCTGAACGCTTGTGGCTTATTTCTACCTCTCACACTTTTAAAAATAGATCGTCCCTCCCAAGATGTTGTTTACACGAGGGGCTTCATAACGGCTTCTAGGAGAAGATCCTGCAAAGGTAACTTCCAGGGGCACACTGGGAAGGGCTGTCTGGGGCCACTCTGGGCAATGAGAAGCCCAAGGCATCTGGGATGTGCGAACAAGGAGAGCAAGGGAGAGGGCAAAGCCTTAGGGATGATTTTTCTCCCCCTGAGGTCCAGACCTGGTTGTGCCTCTCCACAGTGCGAAAACATCCTCACTGTCTTGGTATCTTTCCCTTGTCTTAAGCCAAGATGTTTTAGTAAAGACATTTGCAGCTTACAGCCATCCCCACTGGCTGACACACCAACCCAGGGTGGACTGTCACCCTCGCACTGCCCTGCGGAGGGGTAGGAGGCATTGGCAGAGGAGCAGATCAGCTGGCTTCCACAGTGTGGGGCAGTCAGGACCCTCAGACATTTTTATGGTCTCCAGGCTTTCTAATCCTGCTGGTCACCTCTTAGCAATCGCATTCATCTTAATGGGCACCTGGGAGGGGTTGTCACAGCCTCATTAAAGCTTTGAACTGAGTAGAGTTATTAAAGTAAAGGACACTTGGTGAAAAAAAAGGCATGCAGAGTGTTTGCATGGCCCTCTGCTCCCTCCCCATCACCCCGGCGCTGCTGTACCAGCCCCTGATTAACGTCTAGTCTGGGAGCGGGCCGAGTGCTGCGTAGCCGGTGCTGTTTTTACTCTTAGATCTGGGGAAAGTTTTCAATCAGTGTGTTTATTCTCCAAATACACTCAGCCACAGGTCAACCAAAGCTATTTGCAGATCTGTGTCACACAGATAGCCAAGTAGATACTATTATTTTTTTGAAGTTGAAATGTTTTGCTTAAACATTTTTTAGCATAGGTTCCTAAGAAAACAAGACTAGCAGTCGCGCTGTCAGCCTGCACTTCGCACTCCAACAGCCTTTCACTCCACAGGCCATTGAAAACCATATTTGAAAGAAGGATTTTAGGCCTCAGAAACATCATGTTCCTCTGCGTTTCATGAAAGCAGGCAGCTGAGTGGAGGAAGGAGACTCTTTCTGTGCCTGAATGGGGTGGAGAGAGGGAGCAGCGGGTGACTTCAACCCTTATTAGACCCTGCAGAGTCTCTGGAGTGACCCTCAAACTATACCAATGTTTGCAGACAGCCTTGTTGCACGGTGCTCCTTGTGGAATAACTTGCTAAAGAAGAGTGTTTCTGGAGATTTTTGGTTTAGCATGGATTTCACTGGGCAACAGTAATTTTCCCCACACCTCTGGGGAACTGAGAGCAGAAGGCTGCCTGGAGTTTTAGACCAGACTTGGACTTGAATGGGGACAGTTTACACCCAAGACTGAAAATTCCTATTTAATCTAGAGTATCCTTGGGGCTCTTCTAATTTCTTCCAGCACAAAAACATGGAGATGTACCCTGTGGAAGCAGGTGGGAATGGGTGCTTAAGTAGCCACCAGCTGTATACCTTGTGAAAAACTGCAACGCCTCTGCAGGCAGCACTCGGCTTCTCACATTGCTGCTGATTTATGGGGGAGGAGAGGGTAAAGTCACCAACCCAACCACGGAGAGGGATCTGAGGGGGTGTGCAGCCGGCTGGGGAAGGCTCCAGGCACGCCGATCCATTGTGTCCTGGACCCTGGCGAAATGCAGCCGATGCACCCCAAGTTGGGCAGAGTTGAGCCTATATTTTGATATGTGTATTTCAATGTCCATCCTCCATGTCTTTCCAGTAGCTGTTAGAGACTCTCAAAGCGTCCTGAATGTTTGCTTTCCTGGGGAGGCTTTTCGGTGCTTTTCCCTGGATGGGTGTAAGCAGCTTTGTATCTATGGATCTTACCTGTCCTTTCTCTGCGTGTAAGCCATTGTGTTTCCATCGGTCCTGATGCAAAGGTGACAAGTCCTCCCTGAAGTTCTTTTCCCTCACTTGAAAGTGAGAAATGGGAGTCATTTGGCCTGGGATAGGACCTACTAGTATTACCTGGTCTGGATCTCCTGGAGGCTGAGGAGTCAGACAGCACTTGAAACTCCTAGAAGGCTGGCTCTGCCTTACGAAGTCAGAGATACCACCAGTGCTTTGGGGCAAGCACACATGCCCACAGACTGGATCTGTTTGCACCGCAAATGCCCGCTTTCCTGAAGGGAGATTTGCTGTTGCAAAGACTCTTCCAATCGTGGAGGTCAGCGCTGGAAGATCTTTTTTTAAAAAGGGAGAAAAAGGAAAGGAGAAAAGGAAAAAACCAAGCTATCTTCTTTCTTGGGCTATGGATGGAGGAGAGCATTTCCCAGAGCCTCAGACAGGCAGGCAGGTGGAAAGGTTCAGCACCAGACCTGAGCTTGCCTCCAGGAAAGCATTTGTGGTTTCCTTCTAAACACACTGGCTGCGTTAAATGGGTGTTTCTTGTTCACTTGGTGTTTTTCAGCTGGTTTTGAACTGTGGACGTGTGTGTAGGGAATGCAACGGGTCAGATAGTTTGCTGGTTTTTGGGGCAGCAAGGGGGTTGCTTTTCACAGAAACCTGGGGCACATGAGTTAAACAAGTTTTCTAGTGGTCTGGAAAGCAGATTTGCAAATTTTTGGTAGGATAAGAAAGGACTCTGAGAACTTTGTTCAGCCTCTGCTGCCAAAAGTAATGTTTTTCATGAACAAAGTCATGATTTGAAGGGAGAAAAAATGTTTTGGTTTTTTTTTTCCCTCAGCCTTTAAGGCATGCTCTTTATGATCAGCTGAAGCTTTGAGGGAAAAAATGTGGAAATTTTCATTCCAAAAGGCTGAAACCAAAAAGCATCACAATTGTTGAAATGGGTTTTTCCCAGAGTGTTTCTTTAATGTAGCATATGGTTCAGAAGTGACGTGATTTCACAAGCAATAAAACCAGCAATTGCTGTCATCAAAAAGACATTGCTTCCAGTGGGAATACTTTTAAGGACAATGGTCTAACTGGCAGGCTATGCACCCTGACCTCATTGTAAACCTTTTGGGTTAGAAAGTAGGAAACGGAAATTTTCCTATTGACTTCAACCAGCTTTGGTGTTGGCTATCCCTGGGTAAGTGAGCTGCAGCGGAAAGATTTACAGGGGTGTTAAATAAAAAGTAGTGGTAATTCCCTGCTCATGTAACAAATATGTTCTGCAGGTATGGAAACCCCGGGGTTTAACCTCACTACGGTGCACGTCTGCTCTCTGCGTGGTGTCAAGACCACATCTGACATGATGTTTCTCTCTTTCCATCCCACAGTGCCATGGCCACCTACTCTGCCACGTGTACCAATGCCAGCCCAGCACAGGGCATGAATATGGCCAACAGTATTGCCAACCTGAGACTGAAGGCAAAGGAATATAGTTTACAGAGGAATCAAGTGCCCACAGTCAATTAACGACTGGAGGCAGCTGCCTTGCAGAAGGAGAAAACACAACAGCACCCGTCCTGCTTTGCAACTTGTTTGTGCTGAAAGAAAAGCAAAAAAACCAAAAAAACCAAAAAAAACCACAAAAAACCCACCAAAAAAAGAAAAAAAAAAAAGGAAGAAAAAAGCGCCAACCCTAACCCAGAATTGAACATGGGGACCAAATTGGGAGCAAACTGAACCGCTCGTGAGTGACAAGGTTCCTCCTTCCTTTTGGGATAATGCCACCATTTTTTTTTTCTTGTTATTGTCAGGTTTATTGCTTCTGCTCAATATACTACGAGCTTCTTCAGTAAAGGACAGTGTCACCCTTGTTGGTTTCCATTTTTGTATGGGACTGCAAAAAGAAACCTCTGGTGGTCTCAGCCCACAGACGTGTCCCACCCACCATCACGCTGAGATGCAAAGCTTGCTCCTCTCTCCCCTGCCGCAGCTCACCCTAGAAGAAGAAGTTGTTTGGTCACCGCTTTCCATTGTATCTGCCTGACTCTTTGTCCCTCGTGCCGCAGAGGCAGCACCGTTACCGTTAGTCTGGGAGAAGCCTGTTAGTGCAACGAGATGGGGTTGTCCTGCCCGGGTTGCCTGGACCAGCCCGAGACGTGAGGAAGACCTCCTTGGGCTTTGCAGCGCTTCGTTGCTTTCTTCAGTATTCCTGCCACTGCCACCTTGAGAAGCCAAAGAAGAGAGAAAAGCCAACGCGGGTTTGTGAGCGGTGGGGGGGTTGTAGTGGGAGGGATCGCTCTGTAGTGCCAAGAATAGGACTGTTAGGACACTCCTTTCTATGCTTACAGTTTGCGCCACAGGGAAAGGCGTTGTCCAGATGCATTTGTTTTATATATACTGTATATATTTATATATATAAGATATACATGCAAGCTTGGTTGGTGTTTTTTATTAAACAAAATAAAATCCATTGAAAATGTTTGGGATGTTTGTGCTGCATCCAGGTTCCTGGAGCCGTGCATTGAAATTCCAGCCACAGCCTCTCTCATCCTTGTCAGAGCTCTTCCCGGTAGCCTCGGGCAGCGCTTGAAATGGCCAGCTCACATCTTCCCGTGAGGAACCCCAAAGAAGTGGAGCTGAAGGGAGCCACACTCCTTTGCATATTTTTTTTACCCATGGGCGTATGCAGCTTCATAGAATAAGGTGAGGATCTCCTCTCCAGTCAGGTAGGTTCATGTGGCTCTCAGGAGCACGCAAGGACATCTGCATGGGAAGTCTCTGCCAGCCCCTCTGAGGGTGGGTAATGTCTCAGCAGGGAGCATCCCACACAAAGGCCATATCTCCTCCCAGTTCCTGTAACACCGCTCAGTGAGGCTTGTCCTGTAGCCTTAACCACTGTCCTTTGCTCTCCCTACCTGCTGTCCTCCCTCCTCTGGGGTCTAGAGAGCTAATGAGGACCTAAGTTCCTTTTCTCCATGAGGAGTAGAGGAGATGCAACCCAAAAGGGTTTTCTTCCGTGCAAGCATCCTGAAGAAATCAGGATCTTTCATGTTGCTGGTGTTGCCTGCCTCTTTCAAATTTGAGAAGAGTAGGAGACTTATTTATGGCAAATAGTGCTTGTGCAGGAGACTTGCCCAAACTAAGTGGGACTTTGCCATGGAATCATCCCACTGAAGGTGGCAGAGCTGCTCCATGGTCCAGGCTGGACCATAGGGGAAGGAGAATGAAGCTCAGTCATGAAGGATACTTCTGGTGGAGTGGCTTAGGTCATGTTTGTTGCAGACATTTTGGGCATATATAGGTGTCTGACAGTGGGCTTTGATAGTCTAAATAGTATGTTGCAGGAAATGAGAAATAAATCTCTTTAAAGTGAAGGTGAAAACTAAACTGGCAGAGAATGAATAGAAATTCAGCCAAAGTATTTGAGTTAACACTGGGGAAAAAAGTCCCAAATCCAAAGTTGTGCCCACGATTGTGTGTGTTGCTGCTGGTTTTTTTCTCCCTGTATGGATATTTTTGAGGGGGGGAAAGGAAAATATAATTGTGATCAGAACAAAATCCTGAAAGTCACAGGTTACATCTGCAGACAGAACACCAGCTGCAAATGTAACCTGTGACTTTTAGGTTTTTGTTCTGATCACAATTATATTTCCTTGGACAAGGAGGAGGACAAGCATGAGGTTGGACAGGCACTGTGTTTTAAGGAATCCACGGTGTTCTGTTTGATCCCTTTTTTTGGCCTTACCTTCTGTAGTCTGGAGAAGCTAACCTCTCTAAACCAAAATATTTCTATCATGAGTAGTGTCGTTCCAGCTCCTAGAGCCAAGTGATCATGTTGGAAATCTCAGCCTGCACTTAGAAACTCACTCTTCATTCCCGTGCCTACACAAACAGAGAAACTATTGAAGAACATGTCCTGCACAATCAGAAAGAAAAAGGACGTGGTGCAATGTAACGTTACTCAGAGGCTGAACCGGTCATTGAGTGCCTTAGCCTGGTGCTCTCCCCTCTCCTTACTTTGCTGCCATCCTCTGCAATCCACCAACATCCCAGCAGCAACAGTGGCCTGAGCGATCTTCTCTGTGGTGGCCTAAGGCTACCCGAGTGTCCACCCTGGAGGTTTCAGCTGGTTCCTTCAGCATCTTGCTGGCCTGTGGTTTTCCCCTAGTCATTGCTCACCTTTTCTGCAGTTAAAAAAATCACCTTGAGCAGCTTGCTTTTGTGCCTGTGTACAGGCATCCGTTTCTGAAGTTAGCAAGGAGACAGTTCAGAGAGCATGAATATCAAGATACCCATCCATACCCCTACACTGTGATGTTTACATGAAGGAGGTCACGTAAATGCTTGTTCAAACCTTTGTTCACCCTTCTCACTTCATTTGTGTGAGGGACTGAATTGGCTTGCATGGGGCTGCTCCCTCGGGAAGGTTGTGTAAGCTTTTGCACTTCCAGTTTTAGTTGGGCCTTGCCTTACGTTGGGCTACTTGGTTGGGGATGCCATCACACCTGACTGGGCTGTTGTCAGTCTGGATGACGCCTTTGAGCTGGACGGCATCAAGATGTAAACCAGAGCATCCGAGACAATATCGCTTCGTTTACATGGATTTGCTGAACAGACTCCAGCTGGATGAATGGACGGGTTTTGTTGTTTCTTAATTGCTGATGACCTCAGCCAACAGGCAGTATCTAAGCTGTCTCTCAAGCCAAAGTGAAATTTTATGATCATGTATGTTTAATCTGTATTTTATTGAACCATGTAAATATATGTGCAAATTAAGGGCCTTATCCTGAAAGCATGGAGTTCTCAAGGGTTTTAGCAGACTTTCAGTTGCTAGGAAGTTGTCATGGTTACCCCAGTTATCACTAAGTTTGGGTACCATTCAGGGGAGAAAATGGTCTTGAGACACATTTCCTTTCGCCTGCTTTGAACGAATGCTGTTTCCTCAGGCCCCCCTTTTCTCAACACAGAAATAGGTGGCTGATTCCCTCTAAGTGGGATTTTTGAGCATGACAGGGATGGATGATTGATGAGGCTGGTGGAGCTTGATGCATGAAGCCACAGGAGGGATTCCCAGATGGAAATGTAACCTGTAAATTATCTCTTGCTTTGTGATGTAAAATGTACAGTGTTTGCACTAGAATAGAAATGATCATTTTCAATAAAAGGGGGAAAAGTCTCCCCAATCCCTTCTATAAGCTGCTACGTATGTGTTGCATGTTGCTGCCCTACAGCGTTGGCTAGGGCTGGGAACATGCTAGAGCCTTGGGTGGAGGGGCAAGGGGACTGGGGCCAGCGGAGCAGGGCTTGGGGTTTCCTGCCCAGCACGCTTATCCTGGGGATGCTGTGCAGCCGATCGGAGATGGGGACCCCTCTGCAGTCTGTGCTGTGCGAGCCAGACAGTGAGCCAGGCAGAGATGGACACTGTCCAGAGCCCTGCCTGAACCACAGGATCCTTCTGGCAGTGTAGGCAGCTGCAAACGAGTTCAGCAGGAGCGTAAGGCAGGAAGCGTCCACAAAGACTTCTCCTAAAATAGATGTTTTTCAGGAAGAGGTGAGGCACAGCCATGGCTTTGCCCCCAGCTCTCTATACCCCACTGGGCTGGTGAGACACCGGCATGGGACTGAAAAATGGGGCACGAGGGGTGCAAGGGGGTCTCCTGAGAGGGGAGGGAGGGCAGGGAATACCTATGTGGGTACTGGGGGTGGGTGACCAATGGAGGGACAGGAGGAGGGTATCCTCTCCACAAATTAGGAGAGGGTAAGGGTTTAGTCCCACCACCTGTGCAGGGAGCAAAAAGATGAGCTTACTCAGGAAAATGCTTCACTGCAAAGCAAGAGAGATGGTCAGAAGGAGCTCAGAGGCTAACAAGGGCTAATTAGTGCAGGCTAATAAAGTAGGGGTGGGGAAGACACCAGGCTGGGCTAGAGCTGGTGAGTTGTGCCTCAGAGAGCAGGTCTCTGCTAGGAGCTGTTGTTGGGGGTCTGGGGCTGGTGGGTTTCTGTGACTTCTTGGTCTTTAAGTGATTCATTCAGATTTGAGGCAAGTATTGGGAATTCTGACTGTGTTGGCCTCCTGTTTCCCTGCTGATCTGACTTTTGACCCTCCACGGGCAGTGCCTGCTGGGGTTGTTAACCAGGCTGAATGTAAGGAGCAAATAATGGTCAGTGTCCCAGCCCATGGAGAGGCCTTGTTAAGGGGAGATGGGTACCTCTGCAAAGCTCTCAGCAGTCAACCAAGCTGATTTCCTTGCAAAGCTGATTATTCACCACTCTGAAGCTGAAATAATAATATCAGCTTCTTACTTATTATTTCTTGGTTGCCAAAAGAAGTAGACTTGTAAATAGCATAGCTTCCAAGTTGATTTTGAGAATGGAGTGGTTTGGGCTGAGTTGAAACAAGCCTCAGATGTCCCTACAGACCTGCAGCCAGCTCATTTGAGCTCACTTTGGGCAGATGTCCATCCTCCCACCTGGCACCACTGTTCTGTGGCTCCTCACCTGTTGGCTGACAGTCACCAATGCACCAGGAGCTACCACCCCAGGGAGTTCTAGCTCCCAGTTTGGCCTGGACTTCCCAGCAGGACCAACAAAAGCTATTGCAGAAGCAATGTACAGCTACCACTGTGTGTGGGAAAGCTGCTGCCCACTGCTTCTACAGGTACCCGCTGAACATCTGACGATACCTGTATAGTATCCCTACCCCACTCCCCCCATGGGAGTAGACATCTAATTCGCTTAGGCTTCATCTCTCTAGAAAAGGCATATCTCCTGCTTATCACTTGCTGATAAGGAGTGACACTGCTTATCTTCATCACAGCCTTTCTTTGGGATCAGGAGGAGCAGATCCAGCCCCAATTACTCTGATCGTAACAGGTGTTAGATTAATTTTCAGCTGGAAAGTCTTAATGGCAAATATGTGGATACAGGGGCTGAACATGAGGCTTCTTGATTGAGGTTTCCTTCCAGTGAGAACTCCACAGCTGTGAGAATGTTGCAAGAGACTTGCATTAGGGTAAGTCCTTCATCTTGTTCTGGGGATGGGTTTCTTTCCACTGGGGGACCCTGAACCCCAGCAGCTGGAGTGATGCTGAAGGAGAGGTGCTGGTCCCAAACCATACCATGCCCCTGGAAACCTTCCTTCTTGGCTGTGTGGTTGGTCCCTTCTAGGTCCCGCTTTCTGAATGGTGGCTGTTGCTTGCACCCAGCCTGGATGGGCTGTCCTAGAAAGCCAGGAGCTGAAGTCCTGCCAGCACTGCTCCTCTGGGTGATGCCCAGCACAGAGCCTCTCCCAGGAGCCCACCTCAAGCAACACGTGGACCTGGATTGCATCTTTCCCCAGACTTTGGCATGGCTTCCTGCTTGCCCTTTGCAGTATGCTGGAAGGATCTGGGGCTGCCAGGCGAAGCCACGGGGGCCCTTCACCCTCTTGGCTTTGTCTGCAGCACCCCTTGCTGCTTCCAGGAATATTTCAAAGTCATACAGCTAATCCCTGCAGCTCTCTGCCAGACTCCCCATCTGTCCCAGGGAGACGTCTTGGCTGTTCCTGTATGGAGGGTTTTTTTCTTGATCCCAGTAGGGAAGGAGAGGCTGGTCATGGCTCAAACATGACTGAGATTTGCAAAGCAGATGAAGCTGTGCCCAGCTGCTCTAGGTGCTTCCAAAGAATCCCTGCCCAAAAGTGACCCTAAACTTGGACGAGGGCTCCCTGACCCACTGGAAAACCTGTATTGCCTAATCCCCCCTGCCCTGCAGTAGGTTTGGATGGGATGGTCGGACTGGGAGGCTGGAAGTGCAGAGGGGTTGGGGAGCTGTGAAAAGTGCAAGTGTAACCTTTCCAGCTTCATAGAGGGTTGGAGCTGGCCTTGAGGTTTTGAGGAGGTTGTTGCTTTTTCCAAGGCAGAGGCTGGCGCACAGCCCTGCCCTCCCTCTCTGCTCCATGCTGGTGGGAAAGGGGAAGACACTTAAAACATCAACAAAGTGAAGAAAAATTGTGTAGCTATAGAGCTCTGTGAATTGTAGGAAAACACTCAATAAATGTGGCAAATAGGTTTTGGCTGACGCTGTCTGTCCAGGAGGCTGCTCAGCCCTTCATCTGCAGTTCTGCAAGCACAGTTCTGGGGAGGAAGAGCAGAAATTTGGAGCCCGTGGCCAGGGCTGGACACCCTGGCATCAGGACAGTGCTTGACAGTGCTCCCTGGGGTCTCTGCTTTCTCTTGCTGGCAATTAATTAACAAAATGGGCATGTTATCCCTAAATAATTGCCATCTGCACGTTTATTTGTAAACTCCACATACCTGAGGCTTGGGGGGCAAAGCTTTCCAAAGGGTCTTGAGTGACTTGGACCCCTGTAGTCCAAAAATCATCCATGGAAATATCCCTATTGCCCTTAAAACACAGCTCTGGCTCCTAAACCATCTCAGTGCATTTTGTGACTGCTGCCCCATGCCCATATCAACCTGTTTGTTGAAAGCCTCCAGATGACTCCAAGCCTCGGGGTTTGCTCGTGGGGGCTTTTCCTGCTCATCCTTCCTTGCTTCCGCCCCTGCAGCGAGATCCCAGGTGAGTGGCAGCAGCTACCCAGTCACTTGGTTGGGTCTCTGCAGGCTGGATTTGGGGCTTAGTGTTGCCCCAAATCTGGGTTCTTTACCCAGTGTGCAAGCCAGTAACACATAGAGTAGAGGTTATTTCCAGGAATGCCCTACTTATCAACAAAGCTACATTGTCTAGTGGTTAGTTCCTTAATTGAATCGCAGATAAATCATGTCCAGTTTCTATTTCTCTATTTTTATTTTAGGTAAATAATTAAATAGGGTTGGGGCTGTATAGAAAACTCTAGTAGCAGCAGGTTTCCTTAGTTGCTTCAAATGCACTTTATATTTAATTTTCCTAGTTAATATCAATTTTAACAACATTAGCACCAAAAGCTTCCCTTTCAGCTAAGTGAGGCTCAACTGAGTTATTCTGCGTGATTACGCCTGCTCAGCAAATGCGATGAAATCACATGAAACAGCAAAATTCGCGAGAGTAGAGGAGTAGGAAAACATCAGCTCCTTTCACAAGCCCAGAGCACCCGTGTTTCCTACGAGAAGGCGGTTAAGGGATGTGGTGTGCAAGCGAGGCCATTCAGAAGTTAGGTCTTACCAAAAATAAAAAGGCTCTGAGAGGGAAGGCAGGCAGGTTAGCAATCACTGGGGCTGGTGAGGACCATAAGCTGTGCCCAAACCCGTGGTGCCTGCTGTGGGGCAGGAGGACATCTGTGGGTCTGCTGGGACCAGAGTCCCCTGAGTGGGGGAAATCCTGGCAAGGTTGTTGCATCATGTAAGAGCCAGGTGTTGATTTTCAAATGAAGTTGAAAAGTAAGGGTTTGTCCTCTGTCAAGGTGGGGCCAGGAAATGATTAGACCGTGCCCTGAGCTCCCCTGCAGCCTCTCAGCCCACGTGCTGGGGTCCCAGGGACAATGCTGGGATGGGGTCCTGAGGTCTCCGACTGTGAAGATGAAGCCCAAATGACTTTAAAGCAGGAGGGGTTGACATCTCCCTGTCATGTCAGGGAAAGGCATGGTGGGAGTTAACAGCAGGCTGAAGGATGAAAAACAGTAACCGGCATCTTACAATGTCTTGTCTTTTTTTTTTTTTTTTTTAATAACTTTTTTAAGATTAGAGTTACTCTTTCCAGTGTCTTGGCCAAATTCTGCTCTCTGTCTAGCTGGAGTCCCTCGGCAGGCTCGGACAGACGCTATTTTCCTTCGCTTCCTGCCTCTGCCTGTCCGAGCGATGCCAGATGTTGTCTCACAGCTGCTGTTTTCCAGCCCAGAGGTGGTTTCAGCGCAGGGCCGGGTGGAGCCCTCCTTGCGAATGGGAGGTGCTAAAATTAGCCACGCTATAAACACATCTCAGGACACCACAAAGCACCCCATTTCGGTGGCTGGGCTGTCCCGGGGCTGGACAGCGAGACCAGTCTCACTTGCCCAAAAAGCAGCTGTGTGCGAAGGAGGCGAGAGCTCCTACATGGCCAACGCAAACAAGCGGAGGAGGTGGTCAGCTTTCCCCGAGGTGAGTGTGGGACACGTGGGTTTCCCATGGCTCCCTCCTCCCACCACATGGCTGGCATGGTGGGTGCTCCCAGCAAACCTCGTCCCTGGACTGGAAAGGTCACACCATGCTTCTGAGGTGGGTCCTCATAACACTGCTGAGCTAACGTGGTGGCTTTCCCTCCAACAAGTCTGCAGATCTGGGACTCGCCTGGTAACGCATGTGGACTATGGTCAAACTAGAGACAAAGGCAGGATTAATCTAAAGGGATGTAGCTCTATGAAAGGCCTTCTGTGGTTAGTAGAAAAATAAATGCAGCTCCTGAACATGCTTCATCCCCTGCTATGAGGAGCGTGAAGACAGCTAATGGTGTCCTCCTCTGCAGGAGACCAAGCTCAGGTGAAGAGTCATCCTGCCTGGGAAGCGCTACTCAGTGTGGACCAGAAAGACATGCATTTGACCAGGAGGACAAACCAAGTCCATGCCACAGTGGAGGGAGTCGACACCCACAGCAGGTGCTTTGCCTGTGGGACTGCACCCCACAAAACTGCCTGGCTGTGGTAGGGGTGCACGTAGAAACAGTTTCTGGAGGAGCTGTGCTGGTGAGGCTTCAATGGATGCGTGGGTTGACGTGGCTGAGCCAAGGCTGGTCCTTCTATAGAGCTGGGAACTGAGCTGCTTCCAAGCCAGCCCCATCGTTTCCTCCCCTGCCTCGGTAATAAGATGTGAGTCTTGTAGATACGGGACCCTCAGGGAATGGGGCTGTCTTGGAGGAGAGTTGATGAGGCACAGAGAGATAGCCAAGTTCTCCACTCCTCTGGCTCGGGAGGGCTGGATGGGACAAGAAGCCAGAGAGCTCTATCACGTGTCAGAGAAGCAGCCTCTTGTGAGAAGCTTTAGCCCATCCTCGGAGGGGTGGGACAGCAGCGCCTCCCTGGGCTGGCTGGGGGACAAAGACCTTCTGGACCATGTTGAGCCCTTATCTGGGAGGCGAGTGCAGCTTTCCAGGCTGGCAGAAAATTTATGGCCACAGCCAAAGGCTGTATCTGAAGCTGGTTGAAAAATGGAGTTTCATTTCCTGTGGCAGCTTCCAAGACTTTGCATATTTGACTTAATCCCAAATCAGGCCGAGGAGTGGAAATCTCTAAAAATACTGTAAGGAAAATGCAAATATGCGCAGGCATGGCAGGAGCACTGACACGATAGATTTTCCAGCCTTACTGAAGTGGAACATGTTGGGACTTTGGAAAACAAACTCCAAGAAAACTGTTGCATTTCTGCAATGCCTGTCTTTGTCGCTCAAGTGAAACATCCGAGCAGGACACTTCATGTCCTGAGTTTGGCAGGACGTAGGCTGTTTTCTCTAGCATCTCTGCCATGGGATAGCTCTAGGTGTCTCCTCCAACTATGCAATGAGCCCTTTGCCACTCCAGGTATCTGGATCTTGCCCATCATCTCTACAATAATTGCATGCACAGGCGAAAACTGCATTGCAGGTTCAGAGGGCAACCTGGATGCCTGCTCCTTCCCCATCAGCCAGATCATTTAAAGTTGTGAGAGGGCCCATGATGCCATCCAGGTTGAGAGAGACAGGGCAGGAAGAGCAGAATCCCAGGACAACAGGCTGCCCAAGATCACAGGGACCAGGGCTAGGAGTTAGAGTGATGCGCTTGGTTATTTTGGCAATGCCCGAGACCTGAATTTTTGCAAGCTGTTTGTCAAGGTGGGGTTTCACCAATGGAATGCAAATGTCCAAGGTTTTCAGAGGTAAATAAGGGGAACTCTTCCAATGAAATGACATGCCTGTTGCATGAGAAGAGAGATGAAGGTCCTAGAGGCGCTGAGCACGTGCAGCAGTAATGCATCCCTTACATCACAGGGCGACTTCTCCCTCCTCGGGTGACATCTGCGAGGCGGCAGCTGTGGCCACCCTTACTTTACCAAGGAGAGTTTGCTGGCCAAACATGGCAGCTTTGAATAATAAATAATAATAATAATCTGTCTTTAATTTCCCCTCCCTCTTTTTGGTGATGAATGGCTTCCATCGCAGCGTGTGGAGGAGAAGCAGCTGTTGACGGGGAGCAGGGTGGCTTCTCCGGGGTTTATTGTTTTAATCATGGCCTGAGTGAAAGTGACAGCCCGAAGATGAAATATCTGCTGAAAGGAAATCATAACTCTGGGTGACTCCACTTAGCTCCATGACTATTAAGAACGTATTTTTGTTGGACACGGAGGAACGTGATTTCAACCGACTATGCGCTTAAACACCACTTCTGTCTGCATTAATGCTGTTGGGTTTGCAACATCCCAGGCGCCCTGGTTGGGAGCTCTGTGACTTACCTGGAGCCTTATGTCAGAGCCTCTCCAGCCTTTGCAGGTGTATTTTTTTGGTGGATCTGTGCTGCGCTAATGAATGGAAGCCACGATGGTAAACAGGTCTTTAAAGGTGGGAAAGTCATGGGGGATGCTCAAGGGGAAGGACCCTTCCAGCGGGGGCTGAAGGATGCCAACAAAGGAGGGCATTGGGTGACACCTGGGCAACTTGCACCCACCTGGTGACCATCCTCGTTGGCCACCTCTTGTTCTGCCCAGGCTCTCATGTCCCTCTCTGGATGTCTGCACTGCTCAGCACAAACAGACCCTGCTCTCTACCTGGCCAGAGCCAGCACCAAAAATGTGTGGTTTTGGGCTGGATGGCAATGCGTAGAGCACAGTGTCATGTCCTGATGGGGATAGTCTTGGTGTTGGATGTTGTAAAGCTGTAGATGGACGGACAGTGAGGAAACCAGCCTGTAGTGAACATGGTCATCCCCACCACCCAGCCACAAAACCAGGACTTCTGCCCATCCCCTCTCCGTGGCACAGATGGAGTTAATTGGTGCATATTGCTGCAATGTGTTTAAACTGGCGCATCTTTCCTCCAAGCACCATAAATATGGGGGAGAACGGTTAAAAATAGCATCTTCCATGTTCCTGAAAAAATGTTCTCATGTGCTCTGCTGGCTGTGGCTGCTGTTATGAAACAAAATATCTCCCATCAACAGTCATTAGCCTTTGAGTCTGGGCTACGATGCTGTTTATTACAATAAGAGCCGTTACTGAGAACAGAACAGGATTCGAATAGAAAAGTCAGCAAAGTTATTAGTGCCCCAATTAAAAAAACACATCATAGACCACTAATGGTGCCAGGATGTTTGCTCTCCGTCTGCTGGATGGGAGCCCTGGCAGCACCTTCATTGCTCTGGGCAGTCTTCAGCCCCCACCATCCCAGCGCAGGTGGCAAAGGTGGCACAGGGAGGCTATAAGCACAAATGTGCCCACACGGCCACATGTGTGTGTGCGCGTCTACTCCCCTTCACACAACCCGAGGAAGCTGTGCCTGCAAGGGTGGATCCCCTTCAACAGCTTTCCCTTGAGAAGAAGGCTTTGGTGCCTGTGTGTAACCTCAAGCCAATTTTGTTGCATGTATTATCTTTGTTGAAACCAACGGAGAGAAGCATATGCTTGATGGCAGTGGGAAGGTGCCTGTGCTCAGAAGTATGTGTTTGGAGAACGTGTGGTGCACGTGCTGCACACGTGCAACTAACGTTTGCTTGTGCTGCATTAATGTGTGCAGAGTTACAGCTGTAGGTGAAAGAGTCAGGACGGTGGTGGTGAGATTTGTTTTGGTTGGTTTGCATGTCTCTCCGCCTGCAGGCTCTCATGCTGTTTGGAGGAGCCCTACTGGGACCTTGATGAAGGATGCCAGCTGGTGTGGGCATCCCTTGGCAGTGCATTTAAAGCAGAGCATGGGCACGCCACGCTCCTCCTGGGGCTGCATGGGGTGCAGTTTGCATGTGGACCCGCAATGGAGCTGTGACATTGCCCCCTACTTGGACCTCACAGCACTGTGGTTGCCCTCTGAAGGTCCAGGCTCTGCTCCCCCATCTGGCCACCCCACATGCCCTTTTCTTCATCAAATGCTAACAGGCAGCACAGCTCCACTGGGGCAGCAAAAGGAAGAAGGGAAAAGAAAGAGGAAGAGATGTAGAGGAGGTAGGTCCTGGGGAGAGGTGGAGTGAGTGTGAGCAGAGCCTTCAGGGAGGGTCTGCTGTGTGTTGAGGTTGGAACCATGCAACAGCTGGGACCCCATTGAAGAGAGCTGGGATGAGCCCTTCTGTCCCTGCATCCGATGGTGCAATGGGTGCTTTTGTCCCAAATGGTCATTTTCTGGAAGGGAGGAAGGATCAGTTTGCATTAGCTCAGTTTGCAGCTGAAAAACTGCTTTCAGGCCATGGTTTTTGTTCACCTCTCCTAGTTTGTTCTTTTGTGTGGGTTTGTTTTTTTGTTTTTTGGTTTTTTTTTTAAAAGAGAAGATTGGAGGGACTTATTGAAGAAAGAAAAAAAATTGTTTTCCCTGGCCAAAAAATACACTGAACAAATAAATCCAAAATCTTTCAAGAGAAGACTGAAAAATATGAAGAATCCCTCCAAAACTCTTATGTACTCAAACATCACTGTTTTAATGAAATCTAACTTTCACGGTTTATCTGACATTGGATGACTCTGCCTGTGCTTGTTTTTCCTGGGATACCTTCAAGGTATGGGTCGTTAACCAAACACTGTTTGAAGAAGCAGGCTTGCTGGCTGGGATGGTCGTCCGTGTCTCGTTATGAATGAATAACAGGGACACATACACTTGGTGATTAATAGCAATTCCCACGTTAACACAAAAGCAATGAGCTTTTTCAAAGCGTGATGTGCTGGTTTCCTAACCCGGGGAGCGCCGGCTCCTTCTGGTGCCAGGGCCTGCTCAGAGCAGTTGATCAAAAACTGGCCAGTAAGTAAGGAGATTTTTAACATTTTGATTCCCTTTCATTTTTTCTTTTTTCTTTTTTTTTTTGGTCATTTCTGGGAGATGTAAGTTGCTTTACTCCATTTCCCTGCATCTCAGGATTAGATGTATCCATCCTGATGTGTCCTGATGTTGTATGGATGTATCCAACCATACAACAGGTTTCTTTCCTTCCAGCTGAGCTCTGGCAGCTCAGTAGAGGGTTCGGCTGAAGGATATCTGGATATCTGGACAATTCTGCAATTAGTAAATGCTACCCTCAAGCCAAAGGACTGCTGAACGGAGCAGCCAAAGCGTGTCCTGGTCTCCTCTTGATGAGGCTGAACAAGTCATGGTGCTGCCAGATGCAGCTTCATTACAGGAAATTTGGTGCTATTAATTGCAGAGGTAAAGACCAAACTTGTCCTAATAATTTCCAGGAGTGAAACATCATCTAAAGCCAGTTTAATTCTCATCAAACCTGTCCTGTTTTATTCTGTCATGGTGAGAGCTGGAAAGGAAACATGATGCAGCTCCCAGCACTGTGGTCCTTCAGCTTAGCAGCTGCAGTGCTCTGCTCTGGAGCCTTGTTTCTCCCTCCAGCACCTGCTTCTTAAAAAATCAATCACTTTATTACAGTTATTTTAATCATATGAATCTTGCTGATGATGTATGTCTAGTCTGTTACACAGGATGGAACAATTTCAACCCAAAGAATTTCTTAGGAAATACATCGGCTGTTGGGACTCAAGGCAAAGCAATGCCCCAGAGCTCATGTCCTGGAGCGCAACTGAGCCTCTCACAGGTCTACCGCACTTTAAGAAGTTTACACAGACTTTGCCAGCTCTCCTAAACAAAGGAAAATTTTTCTTTTTTTTTCCCCTTGTACTTTCAAGGCTTTCTTTGGCTTGATTTCTGGCAGGAAACCTCTGACAGGGAAATTGCAAAGACACCAATCAAACCTCTAGCAGTCAAAAACCAGTTAAGGAGGCTGTCCCAGCAGAGAGAAAGTTCTCCTGAACTTGCTGGAGATGGGAATTTGCCTTCTAGCCAGTGTCCCCTGGGAAAGCCCAGACACAGGACTGTCATACCAAGACTGCTCTGGAAAGTCACGTGCAACACTGAATTTATGTTTGTTTGTAATGCAGCTTGTCCCCAATTCATACAGTTGGCACTTAAATGGCAACGTTGTGAAATGTTTGGTTTGAAGAGCGATTGGGAAACATGGTCCTCTTCCATCTCTTGGAAATGGATGTACTGTAGACCCACTGCTGCCTCCCGGGCTTCACCCCTCCTCCAGGCGTACTGCTGCTGCTGCAGGACTCTTGTCAATGGCCAGTTGTGACCATTTGAGGGTCATCTCCAAAGGACAACATGGCAGCAGCATGGTCACCCCTGGCCTCTTCCCAGAACATGAGCCAGGTGATGGGCATGGTCTCCCTCCTGGGGTTTAGCTTGCAGTGGGCTACCCACCACCCTTCCTTGCCCATCACAGACCTGAAAGAAGGGAAGCACATTACAAAATGCTTTCCATCACCAGGCAGCTCCCTGAGCCCTTGTGTTTAGTTTTATTAATGAAAAACATTAGCAGGGCAATATGTCAGCAGGCTACAACACTCCAGGACTTGGTCTCTCCAAGGAATCACCCTCTAGCAGTAAGACACAGGGCTCTTAGTGTCTCTCAGACGGCACCTTCTGTAACCCTACCTCTGATGGGCCCTATAAATCCCTCTCGGATTGCTGATGGGACATAAATCTCCCCGAAACCGCGATGCTTACCAAATATTATTGCATTATTGAGACATAAATTCCACGTCAGCTCAGTGAAATATCTGTGGCTATTGAGTTAAACAAGTCAAGACAGCTACTTAACTATTCCCAAACATCAGCTTATTAAAATGCAGGCAAGGAGCACATGAGGAGCAGCACAGAGGAGATGTTTTCTGAGCAGCCGTTTATCGTGTTTGTACAAGTCATAAACAGGTCTATGGCTTGTGGCTGTGCCTTGAATTTCCAGGAATGGAGATACAGCCAGGAAGAGTGGATATGGAGGCTCTGTTCAGATGCAGGGTGAGGAGTTGGGGCAACAGCCTAATTGCTGCAGAAAGGACCATTTTGCTGCTGCAACCAGATGGTACAAGAGCATTTGCAGCTTCCACTTCCCAGGACAGGGGGAGGGGGGCTTTCCAGGAGGGGAATAGAGATACAGATGCACAGGGAAGTCTTATGAGAACCAGGCAGCTCCAAAAACCCACAGTGAGGTACAAAATTAAATACCATGTACCATCATGGCTAAGAAATAATAGAGCTTTTTGAGTAAGGAGCGGGGGAAGCCTTTCTGTGACGTATTTTAGCATCCTAGCCTGCAAATGAATCCTCGTCTCAAGCTGGAGCGCTGTCTGTAACAGCAGCACCCAGGCTGGAAGTCGTGATTCCACCCATGAAGCTGCAGCAGGCATCTCTGTAACGGGGAGGATTTACAACATCCCCTTCCTGTTACCCTCTCCTTCAGCAGCTGCAGCAAGGGTACCCTTCTCACTTGTCTTGGGAGCCTCCCTTTCTTCTCACACTTTACCTTTTCTTCCAGTGAAGAATATTTTTTCCCCCTGAAGCACAGGTGAGACCTTTACTCTGCATCAACCCTTCGACCCACCATCACCCATGACAGTGTCCTAGGGGCTGGTGGTGGCTGACAGGCACTGGTGGGCTGCAGTGGGGACCCCTGGGAGCCGGTCCTTCTGCAAGTGCTGGAAACTGAGCCAGGACCGGGGAGCCTCTTTGTGCAACCGGCCACAGGAAAATGAATCAAACCCGTGGCCAACTGGGACAACCCAATTACGTTGTGTTTGCTTGAGGTCAGGGGCTGGAGAGGGGAAGATTTAAAACCCCTTCTCTCCAGGACGCAAAGCTCCATGTCTTGGCCGCTCCAGTGACTGTTATGGTCTGTGACAGTGTGAAATGTCAGCACGGTTGCTCTGTGAAGCCCGTTTGAACCAGTGACGTGGGAGCATCGTATGGGCAGGCGCCTGAGTCAGTACCCAGTGCTGGGACTGTGCCCAGCGTTTATGTAAACTCTGAAC
The DNA here is from genome assembly GCA_013398295.1 of Chionis minor. NCBI lineage: Eukaryota > Metazoa > Chordata > Aves > Charadriiformes > Chionidae > Chionis > Chionis minor. Next base: position 425,096 of record VZSF01003782.1, read on the forward strand.
TGTGTACGGCCGCTGAGCTGAGCCATAAATCTCCCAAGAAGCAGCTCTTGCAAGGATGCTGGTCTTTCCAGGGTAGGCTGGAGCTGGAAGCAGAGGGAGAATTAACTTGCCTGCTGATCCGCGCTGCATGGACCTAGATGAAGTGACCTCCTGGGGGATGCACAAGGAAATGTTATCTTTGGGCAGTTTCCAGGGCTGTGTTCAGGACTGGTTCAAACACTCCCACAGGATGCCTTGGGGTAGAAAGCGGCATTCTATTAGTCAACCTATCCCATTCCCAAAAGGCCACGATTTCAAAGTGGACACTCACACATGCAAGCCATCAAAACAACAAATACTTCTCTTTCACCTCCAGCAATGCTGTACTGCTCTCAAAAAACATTTAGAACATTACTGGGAGAGCTCAGATCAACCCATCAGTTAATCCACTTAGTAGCACGTGTAAACTATGCACAACCAGGTAGTTGAAATATTTTGTGAGCTCTGTTGATGCATGCAGCCACTCTAAATGCTTGAAAGTGAAAAAGGACTGTTTTTCCACAGAAAAAAATAAACACAAGGACTGCTGATAACTTCATTTGCTCATGGGATCCCATCCATTGCTCACATCCTCCTTTAAAGGCTCTTTAAAAACGGTAATATAAAAGCAAAACCTCTTCCAAGTGCCCCAAGAGCTTTAGGAGACTGTTTTCAAAAGGAAGTTTCTCTTGGGAGACAACGTGCTCAAAAATCAATTGCTTTTGAAAGTGGAAGTTTGGCACCTGTGAAAGGCTGTCAAATAACAGTCAGAAAACTACTCCACAATCCCCCAAATACGTGTTAAAAGGAGATTCACATTATACTGCCACTTGTTTATACAGGACCTACAGTCCCTGTCTCCTGGGCTGGACCATGTCATTAATGCCCAACCTGTTTGCATCCTACAGGCAAGAAGCACTTGTGCTTCTGCTAGTAAAATCACCTGACAGTGCTGCCAGCTGGGTGGCCCATGCCCAAAATTTAAGCATCACGCACAGGCACAAGCCACTCCATGGTGCTGGCAGGAGAGGCACCGCCATCCCCACCAAGTGGGAGCGAGCCAGTGGGTCCAGACCTGTGATCCCAAGTGGAGGAAAAACCCAGCCTAGGGGATGTCATCAAATTAACAAACCAAGCGGTTCCTCCTCCAGAAAAACTCTGCTGGCTTCTTCCCATCCAGCTGGGGTTTACCCTGTGGGCTTGACCCCTTTCCTCAGGGCTGGAGTTCAAGTGACCTACATCTAATTTCTCACCGCCTTCTGATGAGTGTTTTCGTAACACTTTTCTCCTTCCCAGCTTTGGGGACCTGCCAGAGCTCAGCCAGAGCTGAAATCCTTTTGCTCTTTGACATCTAATTTTGTTCTCCACGGGGTATTTCCTGGAGGGCTCATAGGAGTCTTGAGAGAGGCCGCCCAGCCCTGTGGTGTGAGGAATCGGTGCTGACGGGGATCACGGTTATGCTTTGTGGAATTATAAATGGTTGGCAAGGACGAGGACTGACTCGGGCCCATGCCAGGGACAGGACAGAGCACATCCATCATCTGATCGATGCCTGGCAGAGATGCAGAGGGGCCAGAGTGGATGCGCTGCGAGAGGGGAGGAAGGTGAGCAGGCGTGAGAGAAGGTAGCACATCTCCTGCCTGGTCATGTCCTCCCCTCCTCTGCCAGTAGGTGACTGCCTGGGATTTGATGCAGGATCATGGGCCAGTGCCCATGTATGGATGTGGGGCGCTTGAGACTGGTCCTGCAGTCCTGGCTCTGCCTTGCCACAGGAAGGATGGCAAAAGTCTGGATGGGAGCAATGGGAATGGCTGGAGATGCATGGGAGAGCTGGAAGGAGGAAGGTCAAACAGCTTTTTGGAGACGAGTTGGGAAATAGGCTGAGGATGGAGATGGAGACAGAGATGGGGCCACGACCCTGCATGCCTCGGAGGGGGCAGCAGAAGTAGAAACCATAGAGCCACAATCTGAAGCTTGTTGCTGGAAACCAGCAGTCAGGAGGGACCCATGGTGTGGGGGGGCACCCAGCAGCATAGGGGTATAGCAGGAAGGTGTGTGTAGGAGGCTGTCGGCTCCCATCCTGCTGTGTGCCCTTCTCTGGGCTGTGCTGCCTGCCGGTGCGGGCACGGGGCTGACCTGGCAGTGGCACTGGGGGCTCCATGAGAAGATGCTGGATTACCTACAGGAGAATTGATTGCACTGATGATGAAATCCACTTGGATTTTATGGGGACTGGAATACCGCACTTGGAAAGGAGGCATTTCTTCAGCCTTCTGCCCATGCTGCTCTCTGCTTGTATGACCCATTTTCTCTCCCCGTCTTTGCAGACATACCCCCTCCTACGCGTGTCCTCCTCTCACTGCTGTTTGGCTTCCAGGTGACGTTATTTTTGCAGGTCTTTGTACCTATGCTTTTGCTCTAAGCTCACAGGAGCAGGTGCATCTCCTGGTCCTTGCTTTCTGGGGCTGATGACGTCCTCCCAGGTGCTTTTATCCCAACAGCCACCCAAGAGCTGCTAACAGGGTGAAATCGGCAGGGATCTAGGCTTACTTATTTGACCCAGTGTGGTTTGGTGTGCTCTTTTCTCTCTTCCACTAGTTCTTGCAGTCTGTTTAGAGGCTTTGTGGCTGAGATGGAGCCCTCTGAGCCTCTCATGCTGCCTGAAGCCTGCAGCTCTGGAGATACAAAGCACTTTGGGTAACCGAAAATTTGGAAATGCCCCTCGCTCATGCACATGGAGAGGAGCCACCTGCTGGTGCCTCTGCTCATTAGACATCTCTGCAGCCTGCTGACGCTCTTCTCGCGTACAAGAGTCTGAGCTGGTGCCAACAGCCCTGCACTTTGACATGGAAGTGGACAAACTCTGTTTTTGGTGTCCCTGGCTCTCTTTGATGTGTTGCCTTGTTGCCCCAAGCTTACATACCCCAACCCATGCTATTCCCCGAGGTGGACCCCTCTTTCTCAACAGCCATGAGAAACTTCCTCCTTGCGGTGTTTCTGAAAGGAAAAGTATGTCCTTTGTTGCTGTAAATAGTGCAGAGAAATGATTTCCCATGATCCTGCTAGGACCAGTGTTTCTATTGCTTGAGCCTCATAAGCTCCCTGGGCAAATGTCAGTGGAGAGCCCTTCTCACCGCTCTGCGAGTGCGCCCTTCCCATGCTGTTGACTTCACACAGGCCTTTAGGAGACCCTGGGGAGCCAGGAGCCTGACCATCCCAGGTGCTGTGAGAAACAGCCCTTTCCTCTGGGAACTCAAGCCCTGAAAAGGGAAGATGAACATGCCCACTTTGCACATGCCAGACGAAGCTTGGAGACCCTTATTGAACTCAAGTTGCCTGATAACTAGGTGTTGAACCTGCATGTATGAGTTTGGGATCTTTTCATATGGGTAGTAACTGATGTCTGATTGTCTGTCCTATGATAGGTATCTCAGAAGGTGCTCAACAAATGCTGACACTAAGGTGTTTGTGGTTGGGTGACGTGGTCCCCATCCTACCTGGGTATGTTACAGTGCGTACAGCGTGACTGCCCCTCACTTCTGCCCCACATGACCATGGGTTTCATACACCCCAGGCTGTGTCCTGTCCACACACTGGGAAAGGTGGGGAGGAAAAATAGAGCAAACCTGTCTTACCTTTTCTGGCTCCCTTTCTAGTCTTGCGCAGAAGCTCTACACCTGCAGCCCAGAGAAGGGCTCCCAGGTGAGGGTCACAGATGCTGCTCCCCCCCTCTGATTAGCTCCAGCTTCATCCCCTTTCTGAAGGTACAGCCTGAGCTGGGAGAGGGAGAGACACAGTGGGGCTGGAGGCAGTATCTTTTTACTATTGCAGCAACTATGGCAAAACAGCATCTTCCAGGCCACCTGTGTGGCCACTGACATAACAAAACGGCCTGAATTCACACCCATGAGCTCGTGCTGTGCAGAGATACAGCAGCAAATTGCAAGGGTCAGAGGTACAGCTGGCATAGCCAAGGAATGTAAATGGATCAACGGAGCTATCACTCCCTCCACAGGAGGGTATTCCCATCCAAAGTCAGTGTCCGTGTGTTCCCAGAGCACCCCAAGTGCAGTCTGGTAAACAAACAAGTCCCTTGCAGCATCTTCCTCGCATCTGAGGCTGCCCTGTGCATCACTTCCAGGGGGAAAACTGGTCAGGGAAAAAGAAGAGTATTTCCCATATGGAAACAGGGCCGTACATAGGGAGCTCTGCTGCCAGCTCCCATGCCACTATGAATCACCCTCTTCCCAGCCCTTGGGGAAAGTGCCACCACAGGCAGACTGGGCATATGGAAATTTCAGCCGTAAAGTCAAATATTATTTCAAAGCTAATGACAAACAAAATCTATTTTTGCAGTGGTCTCGTATAAAATATTTCCCCTTAATCCTCTTGAAATAGCAGTAATTGAAAACGGTTCTTTGAGATGCCAGTGCATACTTCTTTAATTATATCCTGCACTGCCTGTTTCCAATGAAAGGGTCCTATCTGTTTGCAGTTACTGGCCTTATGAAAACCAGGCTTGGGCCCAAGTCAGCGGGAACCAAAATAAGAAACATTTCCCTTCAGAGGCATCATTTGAGCTAATTAACTTTAATCAGCCCAGAAACATCTCTTTGAGATTTCTTCCCCCGCCTTGGAGCTGGTGTACATCCAAGCTGCCCCAAGGGTGAGGGCTGGGAGGGCAGTGCCGTCCCTTTGTCCCTTCATCCCCAGGTGCCAGGCACTGTGACAGTCCTTGTTGATGTGCCCGAGTGTACTCCGGGAGAGGCTGAGGCTGGCAACGCAGTCAGTGGCTGACCAGGGCTGCAAAATCATAGCCTCATGCAAGGGAAAGAGAAACCCTCTTCTGGAGCGAAAACTCAGGACTTTACCGGCAGTTTGACCTGATGAGGAGCTGTTTTTTCCTGGGGTGGGATGGAGCTACCATACAAGGTCCTGCGGATGGAAAGAGTGTTTTTCCAAACCTGCATTGATCATATTACAAAGAAGGAGCAATGAGCCGCTGGCCAGAACCACCATGATCTTTTGGAGGTGAGGACCTGACCGTTAGGAGAGGGAGTTTTCTGGGTGGGGAGTGGGTGACATGATGCGTGATCCGGTGCGGTGCCAGTGCGAGTGGGTAGGTGTTTGAAGGCCCAGGCTGTGAGAGAGGAGCAGGTAAGAGTGGGTGGCTGACGGGGCACCTTCCCAGCCCCAGGGCAGCAGGTGAGCAGGAAGGCTGCTCCAAGCCAGGGCTGCGAGGTTTTGCCAGGGCTGCGAGGTTTTGCACGGGCTGCTTGTAACAGCAGGAGCAAAGCAGAGCCCCGTTGCTGTGGCACCAGCAGTTAATTTAAAAGACAGGTAGACATGGGGCTGAGGGACATGGTTTAGGAGTGGTTTTGGCATAGGTTTATGGTTGGACTCGATGATCTTGGTGGTCTCCTGCGACCCAAGTGATCCTATGATTCTAATTACAACAAGCATCCCTGCGCTTAAACAGCGGCTTAAACCTTAGCGCTTTCACTCCTCTGTTTCTGTGAAGATGGCAGGATTGGGGTGATGCACTCCCCCAGGGGGAGGTGGGGTTTTCCCCCAGCTGACGGGGTGCGCAGCCAGCGTAGGAGCGAGGTGGTGGCTCGTCCCGGTCCTCCCGCCTCGGCACGAGCCCGGGAACGGCATCTCCGTGCTGCACCGTGCCAATCTTCCTTAAACCGCCCCCCTCCGCGGTGGCGGAGCGGCCCCGCCGCGGCCCGCAGAGGGAGCTGAGCGCCCGCGGCTGCCGCGGCGCCTCCTGTCCCAGCCCGGTCCCCGCGGGGCTCAGCCCCGGAGCCAGGGCGGGGCTGAAGAGCAAACCGGCTCCGCTTGGGTACCCCCAAATCTCCCCGCGTGGGTTGCACGTGCACCGGTACGGCTCTGGTTATGGGTGCTGCTGCAGGAGCCGGACCGTGGCACCAGCAGGGAGCCAGGGTGCTAGCCTGCAGGTGAAGGACTGAGGGGGGGAAAGGTGGGTGTACACTCCACCCACCCCTGCTTGGTGCCCAAGCTGTGCGTGGGGTGGGATTTGGGGCAGAGCTGTCAGGTTTCTCCGTAGTCTGGACTCCACAGCTCTGGGCTCACTCAGCATCATGGCTGCAGGCACAGGGAGCCGAGACATGCCCTGGGCCACTGCACCCTGTGAGCCTGGGGTCAGAGGGCTGGCCACATCCACGCTGAAACCAGCCTGGGGCTGTTAACCCTTCCTGACATAAACATCTCTTGGTGTATCTGGACGTTTTGGATGGGAGCTGGATTAATGTCACTAAAATGCTTCTCACCTGCTGTTTAACCTGCACCAAGACTAAGCCCAAGTGAGGAACAGACCTCATCAGCCTGAGCGTTGGGGCCCTGAGGGCACTAATGGGCTTTAACTGCCCCCAAGGAGCTTCACCTGGGACCCACACACCCACAACCATGCACCCAGGAGCCCTATTTAAGCTCAGGCTCAGACCTTCACCTTCTTTCCAAATGTTTTCCCAAGACTTTGTATTAAATTTTGAGTGGGGAAGTTTGAGTGTTGATACCTTCCCTAATGGGTTTGGGTTCTTTCTCCTCTCAGCAGATAGGATGCCTCCCCAAACCAGAAGGAAGGAAGGGGAAGAGAGCTGGGATTTTGACTAAATTCAAGCTGGATGGTACCTTGAAGGCAACTGCTAGGATGGGCTGTGGGCTCCAGGGCTGTCCTGGCTGAGCCTAAATGCCTGCAGACCCAGCAAGGAGCCTGGAAAGCAGCCAGCAGACCTTGCTGTCCTGTTGCATGTCCCTAGACAGACCCAAGGCGGAGGCAGTATGAGAAGAGCAAGCCATGAAGGGCAACTTCTGCTCAACTTGTGGAGGGCTCCAAGCTCTTTCAGAGTCCAGAGGCAGACTTAAAAATTCAACAGGGAAGTTAATTGGTATCTTAATGCAAATGAACTAACCCAGCTCCTTAAAACCCCTGCAGAAGACAGCCCTGTCACCTTGCAGGAGGAGATAGTAATGTCAAGGAGCCAGCCTGCAGGGCTGGGAGCTGCAGGTTCCATGGGACATCCAATTGCTTGGAGCAAGCAGCGTGAGCAATGTCTTGTAATGTCATGAAAGGCTTTAGATGGGGCTTTTGGATTTTTTTTAGTCAGATGCTGAGGAACCAGAGATTATAAAGGGTCTGCAGAATTATAAAGCATCTGCCAGGAAAGGAGTGGTGCCAGGAGCAGAAGATGCTGCAGCAGCCCTGAGGGCCCCAGCACAAACTGTGAGTCCCAGGCCTCATGTTAAACCTGCCCAGCAGGTAAGGTTTCGGCTAGAAACAACCTGCTATGAGACTGGGGACTTTTCTGCCCCAGATACCCAAATATCTCAGGGCTGTGTCTGTCAGGGCTTCCTAAGTGCCTGGCATTCAGTCTCCCAGGCTGGTCATCCGGGGAAACCCAAGGGCAGGAGACACTGGTTGTGAACAGAAACTGATGCAGGAGCTGGTACAGAAAAATAGGGAAAATATTCTTTGCAAGCTTGTTTGCTGGGGCTTTTAAAAGCAGTTACAGGAGCAGAAATGAGTGATTGCTCACTTTGCTGACTGGTCCCTGTGTGCTTGGAGAGATTTATTGACTGGTAGCAGAAGATCAGATCCCCCTGTTCCAGATTGTCTCTGCAACTGAGCACTAATTATGGTTAATGGTGGTACTGAAGTGGATAATTTTTTTTCTAGCATGACAGCGAGAATAATATGATTTAGCAATATCCCTACAGCAAAAAGGCCAGAAACTGTTCTGAGGTTATTTCTGCAAGCTTTGCACAACAGGCAGAGCAATGGCAAGAAGACAATGGCGACAGGGCATTGGCATGGAAGGAAATCAGTCCCACCAATCCGGGGCTTGGGATGGGCTTAGCTAACAGAACTGCTCATCCATCTGCTTACAGGGGAGCTTTTGGGGCAGCAAGCCATGGAGGAATAACCCTGGCGATGCTTTGCCATGAGGAGATGTTTTTCTCCAGCTTCCCAGACTGCAAGGGCCTTATGAGTGCATGGAGCAGAGGGCTTGTGGGAAGGCACACAGGGAGAAGTGACAGCAACAAGTCCTCTCCACCCAAAAGCCGCCAGCTCCTACTCAATAGAAGTCCAGTGGAGAAAAAGAGGGCAGACGTATGCAGCTCTGTTGAAGTCCAGGTCCCAAAGAACAAGGAGGTTGTGTTGCAGCCATTGCTGGTCAAAGCCTTTTGCTTTGTCCCATGAAGAATTTAGTGAATTCACTTCAAAACTGACCTGATTGCTATGACTGACTGGGAATGGGACGTGGGAAGTATCAATGGGCTGTGGGTGCAAAGGTGAGCAGAATAAGTAATACAAGCATAAAGACATCTTAGCAGTAGGGATATTGCTTTTGAGTATGTAATATGGGGAAGTTAAGAAATATATAAATACATAAAACAGCTCACAGAGTCACAGGTTACGTTACCAAATACAATGTAGAGAAAGTCATCTACAGGGCAAATGAAATGTAGGCTAGGGTTCAGGCTGGGGCAGCCCCTTGGGCTGCCTTCCCTGGGGCAGTGGTGGTTTAGAATCCTGAAAGGGCAGCACCAACTGGAATGTGAACATGGATATGAAAACCAGGATGCAAGGTGAGCTTTTGTGTGATAGAGCCAGACTTTGAATGGAAAAGGCATCAGGATTTCACCTCCTGATTCTGAGTTTTTTCCCAGGTTGCCTGGGGCAACCGGATCATGCATGTGATGCCAATGCCTGTTTAAGCATCCGGACAAATTTTACTTCATATGTGTATTAAGTATTTCCAATATATGGCTGGGAGCTATAAATATTCCCACAGTGACAGTAGGATACTGCTTAGTAAGATTTTATTCAGGCTGGGTTTAGAGCAGCCTGTGTATAGGAGTCACAGGAGGGAGCTAGAGATGAACTTCAGGCTTTTATTTAAGATGTAGGAGGGTCACTTTTTTTTTTCCTTTTCTCTTTTTTTTTTTTCCCCCCCCTTAACAATAGGCACAAAAGCTAGAAATCTCCTTTGTAAAGAAAGCTGATATTCCTCATATAACATCTTAGCTCTGAAGCTGGGGCTTGAGCAGCCTTGCTTGAGGCAGCAGGCTGCCTCTCCCCAAACCTGTTTTCCATGGTTTGAAGCTCTTTCTTTCCCCTTTTCCAGTTCAAAATCATCTGCAAACAAAGCTCAGTTACCTGCCTGGCTGAGATTAAGACTTGTGGGTCAGTTTTTAAGGGAGCCTGCTTTCCCTGGCTCCTTCTCCAAGCAGCTCTCGAGGCTACAAAGTGTTTTCACCAGCTAGGTCAGGAGCCCTGGGTATGAACCCCCTTAGGGTTCCCAAAGCGGAGCTGCGACCTTGGCACTTGGTCTGTTGCCAGGCTGGGGGAAACTGGGATGTGATCCCACCCTCATCCCTTTGCTCTCCTTCCCACCCTGCAGATGGGCCGCTGCAAGCTGGACGCCTCTAGGAGGGTTTGTGGGACTTCTCCCTTGGCATCCCTTGTGAATGACTCTGTCCACAACAAATCAGGGAGGAGAAGTCAGTAAAAATCCCCTGTCTGCAGTTTAGATGGGTGCTGAGGAGTTGGGTTGCTGGACTTGGAGACCATCCCCTGAGCAGGTCCTTGGGGCTGGAGCAGCCTTTTTGAGAGAAAGGACATTATTTTCTTTAGGTGGGTTTCTTGTAACTGGAACCATAATGAGGCAACATGATTCCCTGCTGCTGTGGAGCAGCGGTGGCCTGCAAAGAGAAAAGGGAGCTTGTGCCATGCCGTGGGAGGGCCAAGCATGAGGACCTGGCTGGACATTTTGCTTCTGCTCTCTGTTGGAAGAAGCAGCTGGGCTAGCGGTGAAGATGTCCAGCTTGCAAGAGCCCATCTCCTCTGGCTCCTCAGCACCACCTCATCCTGCCAGCCCTTGGCCATAGCGGCGTCATGGGCAGGGCTTGCAAAGTCTGCACCAACCTGCACCCTGGGTCTTGTGATCTCTACTGGATTCATCCCAAGGATGAATCCCAGAGAGGGCATAGAGATGTGCTGAAAGTCAGTAGGACACCAAGCTCCAAGGCTGGGTGGCAGCATAAGGGGAAAGAGCTTATAGGAGACATGTCTTTGAGATAGATGCAGTGACATGTGTTATCCTGTTGCAACTGCTGTACCTAAAAAAGATTTCATAGAAGGCGTGGTGAGCTTTTTGGTTGGTTTATCCTTGTCTGGGAAGGCAACCCTGGTGAGCTGTGAAGCTGAGAGCAAGCTATGCCCTCAGAGCTGCCACCACCACTGAAAAGCGGTGGTCAGAACAGTTCCCTAGGGAACAACAAAACCAATTTTCAGGGCCAATGGGCAGGATAAGGAGAGCAAAGAGACAGGACAAGAGCAGCCCACATGGAAATGCAGCACTGGAGGTGCTGGTGCCTTCCTTCTTTTGCAGCCTTCATCCCACTGAATGTCTTAAACCTCTGGCAAATTTCTCTACGGAAACAAGGAGAGGATCCTTGCCTTTCCATGAGGCACCTGAGCAAAATGCAGTGGTTCAGCCTGTAGACTGCAACTTGTAATTCCACTTGCCCATGCCACTGGGGCTTGAAGGCACAAGGTGAGGACTTGTGTTTGCCCATGGAGGTTTGCTCTCGGGGTAGTCGCTGCCTTCCTGCTCCAGGGTGATTAAACCAGATACTTTCTGCAGGGTACCTCTCTCCCGAGGACAAAAGAGAAAGCACAGTTAATTAGCAGGAATTCTATGATCATTAAATCCACAAAACCTGTTCCAGGCAGGTGCGGTCACAAAGCACCCCAGAGCAGTTTTCTGCTGAGACTTGAGCCGCTGGTGTCCTGTTCGCTGAACAAAGGCTGTGTTGTTCCTTCTCTGGCGGGAGCGTGCAGAAAAGCAGCTCAAATTTTGCAGTCCCATTCTGGGACCTCACCAAAACTTGGTGCTCTGAGCAAGGCTTGCACATTTGTGGTAGAGGACAGCCCTTTCCCTAGGGAGGTCCCTGCCAAATTACTGGCAGGGCAGTCATAAGAGAAGCTGCCAGAAGGAAGGGGTTTTCTTGAGGCAAGAGTAAGCCTTGGGATGATGCCCACATTTGGGAGCAGACCCCATGGGTTGTCCATGCCTGCAGCACCTCTGGCCCTGGGCCAGCTGCAGCAATTGCTGCAAACATGGCAAGAGCTGTGTATCACCAGCTGGAGCGGCGCTTTGCCTGGGCTGTGGTGAAAGCATTTGACATATATGTCCTTGTGGGCCTCTGCCCCTGCCTGCCAGGTTGTGTAAGGCTTGGAGCGGAACAGAAAGCTGGGTAAACACCTGTGTGCCTTCGTTCCAGATGGTTGCCCAAGAAAAGGGCAATCCTGTGTGATACCCTGAGACCCAGGTACATTTGAGCAGCTTATGCTGCAATGGGGGCGGCTGTGGCTTCCTGTGAGGTTTTGCTGATGCTGTCAGCAGTTTCTGGGTGCTCGAAGGATCCTGCCTGTATCCAGACAGCACTGCTGGAAAGTACAATGTGGACAGGAGAAAAAAATGAGGCTTTGCCTAAGGATGAATCCCAGAGAGGACATGGAGATGGGCTGAAAGTCTGTAGGACACCAAGCTCCAAGGCTGGGTGGTAGCGTAGGGAGAAAGGGTTTATAGGAGAGACGTCTTTGAGATCAGATGCACTGAGATGTGTTACCCTGTTGCAACTGCTGCACCTAAAAGAGATTTTCAGGGCCAATGGGAGGGTTAAAGAAAGCAAAGAGACACTGTTATATTTGCTCCCACATCAGAAGGCATTAGCTTCCCTTGGGACGCCCCATCCATCAGCTCTGAATCTAATGGGAACTGTCCTGCAGCCCTTTCCTGGCAGGATTTTGCTCACAAACAAAAATGAGGAAGAAGGGTGGGGAAAAGCAAATGAAAAATGTATCTTTAGCTGCATTCAAGAAAACAAGAGACGGCCTGGGAAGCGGTCCGATGTAATTAGCGCAGAGCAAATGCGAGGTGAACGCTCTTGTTTACTGCCTTGCTTCACGTAGCTCCAGCTGCAGATTTATTGTCCCCTGACCAGCCGTGGCTGCCACAGCGCTGCTGGCTGCTCCGGAGGGCTCTGCCCAGCCTCCCTCGAGGGAGGTGCAGGGGTGTTTCTCATCCCACACTTCAAAGATGGTTGAACAATGTATCTGCACATCAAAGGACTGAGCGGAGCCCGAGGGATGCGGGAGAAGAGGAGCATCACCAGACCAGCAGGAGTTGTGGGGCCCCAGTGCTCCCCGAGCTGGGCCAGTGGCGCCTCCGGCAAGTTTGGTTCATCCCTGGTTGCCAATGGAGTCGGGAACCCAGCTGTGGCTCTGCGGTTGTGCTGGGTGGCGTGCTCCAGCGGAGATCAGAGGAGTCCCTGGGGACGTCCCCTCCTCAGGGGGGTACGGTGGCCGCCTGGCTGTTGCTGCCATCAAGGCACTGCACTGGGGCTTATTCCCTTTCAGTACTCTGAGGGATCTTCCTCTTCCCAGCTGTTTCGACTGAAATGCTCCTTGGGGAAGCATCTGGCTCTTGCTGTGGGTCTTGTGCTGCATCCAGTGCCGCAGAACCTGGTCTGGCTGAAGCAGGAGCAGTGTGGCATATGGACAAGCTGCTGCCCAGCCTTACAGCCAGGGTCTGTGCCGAGCATCCTCTGGCTGTTGTCTTGGGGAGCCTTCATATGCAGCAAAGGGGTGAAAACTGAAGGACTTTTCACACTTTGCTTTGTTGCTGCTGCCAGCGGGAGGGTTGACAGTGGCTGCGCAGGGACTGGCTGTGGTGGCCAGTGACCTCTGACCCAACACCGAAACCAGCCCTCGGTTAATGAGTACCTGTTGGTCTCTTGGTGCCCCAGCACTGATGGCAAGCCATGACAAACAGAGCTGCAATCGCACGAGCCGTGCACAGGGCCAGGATCACAGCGTGCAGCAAGGCAAACTGCCAGCAGCCTCTCGTGGCTCCTGTCCTTGCAGGTTGTCCCTGTTAGGGTTCCCATTGCCGTACTGTAACCCCCTTTGAGCATCGCAGGAAGCCATCTGCAGCCTCAGTCGTGCCACTGGTGAGAGGCAGTTTCGAGCTGGAAGTTGGCAGTTTTTTGTAGGTGTGACTGCTTTTTCCTGACTGTTCTTGCTCTTTTGGATGTTCAGAGACCTCTTCTGCTCTCACTTTCCTTTAGCACATGATAAAAAGTCAAATAGGTGTTTGCAGGTGTTGGGTGGCACTATTTCTAGTGCCATTAGAAATGTTGAAGCTTTTGATTATTTTTTGATATTTTTTTTCCTCCCCTGGGGAAAACCACCTTAACTTTCTCCTTTCCTTTGCCTACCCACACTTGCAGTTCTTCTTCCCTTTTTCGAAGGGGGAAAAACATGTCCTTTTTTTTTTTTTTTTTTTTTTTGAGGAAAATGGCAGCTGGGAAATGATTAATCAAGAGGTCCACGGCCTTTTCCTCTGTCAGATGCTTGACAGTTGGGTCACTTCAGGTAAATTATTGACTCTTCGTGCACTTTTGTTCCCCTTCTGCCTTGGGTTGACCTTTCCTATCCCCATGCCAGGGCCAGGAGCAGGCATACTCTCTTCCTGTGCATCGCTCCTGGATGTTGTTTTCTGACAGATGTTTTAATCCAGAGAAGTCCTCCTCCTCCTTCAGTTTGTGTCCTGCAAGAGAGTATCCATACCTCTTCTAGGTTGGGAATCCATAAAGCCAACTTGGCAGTTTGTTTGTATTGAGTCCACTTAACCATGACTCCAAAGCTGTTCCTTTGGAAAGCCCAACCAGTTTGGCAGATAGTGGAAAAATTAGCGCTTTCATTCTTTTTCACTTTGGTTGTTCAACTATTTTTCTGGCATTCTCTGTTCTATTTTATTTCAAGCTAATTTAGTGAATTAACAGCCCAGCTTAGATAGCTTTTAGAGGCTCCAGCAACTTTGAAACGGGCATACTCCCAGCTGAATGGTTCTCCTCCAGGACCTGTCTGGAGGCAAGGGTTTGGTGGATGAACTCACACAATGAGACTTAGATGGAGAGTGCAGAGATGGATTGGGATTTGCAAACAGACTCTGCACTTGCCTGCACCTTGTCCTTCCCCACAGATGTCCTCTAAAACATGCTTGCCCCATTTATTAGAAGGGGGTAAAGCAGTCAGACACTTTGAAGAGGAACCTGCCTGATGTCAGGGCAACTTGTCCCTGGGGTGGCACTGCCATCTGCCCTCTTTGCGGGTGAATAACCACAGTGCTGGAGTGGAAGGATGGGGCGAGGTTGGGCAGCCTGGTCCTACCTGCTGTTCTTGATGACACGGGCATTACTGTGCCATTTTGGAGAGGGGTGTGTGTGCAGGCATTTGAGAGGTGCTGCTCATTCCATGGACCGGAGGTGGCTGCTGCTGCTCAGTAACCCTGGGCTCTGTCTTGCAATAATTTCAGTCCAACGCTATATTTCCTAATTTAGGAGCTCTGCGCCCCCAGCTGCTCCTCATGTTACAGCTTTGGGCTTGCTAAAGTCCAAACAGCGGAAGTCGCTCAATGAAACAACCCCTCAGCGCTGGCCCTGCCTCCCGTGCAACGCTGCATAAAAGAGCTCTGCTCCTTTGGGGGAACTCCTCCTCAGCTGCCGCTCCTCTCCGTGAGAGAGTCCCTAGGGACCAGTGGAAGCTCTTCCACCCTGCCCAAAAATCTTGCGTACATACCTGGGGGCTGCACGGGAAGCAGGTGAGCAAGGATCAGCAAGAAACCCCTAGGGTTATTGAAGGAGCTGGGGGAATTGTGCTGGGGAGGAGGTGCCCTGCTCGCACAGGGCATTGCCGGGGGCTGCAGACCCACTTGGGCGAGGGTGCCCAGCCGGTCTCGGCTCTGCTGCAGCCACGTTCCTCCCCCAGGCAGGACAGCATGGTGCGGCGTGTGGCAGTGGTGGGCGCAGGTGTCAGCGGGCTGGCAGCCACCAAGTGCTGCCTGGAAGAGGGGCTGGAGCCCACCTGCTTCGAGCAGAGCGAGGACATCGGGGGTCTCTGGCGCTACACGGTGAGTGGCTTTGGCTGCCTGGTTGCAGAGCTGGCTGGGGAAATTCGTGTCCTCAGGGCTGTGAGGCTGCATCCCATGTGCCTGCACCCGCTTGCTCTGCTCCGATGGCTGCATGTGGGAGGGCTTGCCTGGTTCAATACAGGTCCTCAGGCCCCCTTCGTTACCCTGGGGACAGCCTGGCTGTCCCTTGGTTTGCTGAGTCAAGTCCCTTCTGAACTGCCAGCCTGTCTCCTGTGGGAACGGAGGGAGTCACCAGCTTCTCCCCAGCTAAGGGGCTGCAAACTCCTCGGGGCTGCTCTGAGGACGTGCTCCCATTCCCCCCAAAGCCCACGGAGACAGGGACAGCTCTGAAATGCAGGTCTTCAGGTCCTGCAAAAGGCTCCCTGTGGGACAGCCAGCTGTCACCCCACTTTGAGGAGCACTTGCTACTGCTCAGGGTAGCTCTCAGCATGTTTTTGCTTACTGCCCGTGCGCCATGGAGCCAAAAAGGGACACAAATGAATAGTCAGAGAGTCAGACCCAGAGCCATCTCATGCCACTTGTCCACCCACTGGCAGGCTAGGGCCAAGGGATCAGTTTGGGGTGAGATCATGGTTGCAGAAGCAGCTCAGGGTGCCGTTAGGGAAAGGAATCGAGCCCGTGTGAGTTAAACCCTGGGGTTGAGGGGAGGGCAGAAAACTTGTTCTGGGTGATCTGAACGATTGGACTCATCTGAAATATGGACCACATGTTTCTGGTCTTTTCTGGGGAGAGCTCCAGCAAATTCCTCCAGAAAGTTTGGCAGTACATTTTGATATTTATAATGGAGACTTTCAGAACAGAGTATTACCACTGAGAAGAAAGGTCAAAAGCACTTTAGCTCGTTCTCTTTTTTCAGTTTGGGGTGGTTTTTTTGTTTGTTTGGTTTTTCTTTTCTTTTATTGGAACTTGGTGATCATTTGAACAACCCAAATATGAATTTTCCAGGAACCCCTCTGCATTTTTCCCAGCTCTATCCTGGCATCAAAGCCATCAGGGATGCATTTTTCCCAGCTCTGTCCTGGCATCAAAGCCATCAGGGATGGGAAATGCATTACCCGTGTTTTGTGCTGTTAAGTGCCAAGTGTCAGGGCAGACATAGCAGATATCCCCCTGATGGGGACAGGGTGAGGTGTGGGACCGGCCCTTTTGGGCAGGACTGGATGTGGCCAGCCCAGGCCCCACTGCATGAATGGTGGTCTTGAGGATTTTGGCAGATCACCTGTGTCCTGCCCTTCCACACATCAGTGGGACTCTGGCCAGATGACAGAGGCATTCCTGGCTGGCAGGCACAAGCCTCCATCCATGTCCCAGGCCAGACAGTTTCATAAAGCACGGGCAGCTGACACACTGTACCAAAGCAAACATGCCCAGCCGGGCTCCTACCTTTGCTTGTGCAGTTGCAGGTGCAACCATGCAGGGCTTCAGGACAGTGGGAAGAAGTCATGACCCCGCTAATGGGACTCGTTTGTGCTCCTCTTCCTCCAGGACCAGGCAGAGGATGGCAGAGCCAGCATCTACCGCACCGTCTTCACCAACTCCTGCAAGGAGATGATGTGTTACCCTGACTTCCCCTTCCCCGATGACCACCCCAACTACATGCACAATGCCAGGCTCCAGCACTACATCTGCAAGTACGCCGAGCACTTCGACCTCCTCCGGCATATACGGTTCAAGGTAAAAAGCCTGGAGTGGAGAGGGGCAGGGAGTAACGGGGAGACCTGGAAATGAGGGATGGTGTGTCCATGTCCGGGTCTCCCTGCCACAGGGAAAATACTGGGAGAAAATATTCTGGGGAAAAACACCTCCTGGTTTTGTTAAAGCAGATCTCATCAGGTCCCCTCTGTGTGCATTCTCCAGAGCTCTTGGCATGAAATCACAGGGACAAACATTCCTGGGCTCTCTGGGACCTCTGAATCCCATTGACTCCCTAAACTCTTGGTCTGCTCCATGAACACCTATGGATCTCTTTCTTTTGTTTCCTTTAAGACCCTGGTCACCAAGGTTAAAAAACGCCCAGACTTTTCTGTGACGGGGCAATGGGAGGTGGTGACCCAGAGAGATGGGAAGGAAGAGACGGCGGTTTTTGATGCTGTTATGGTTTGCTCTGGACATCATGTCTACCCTAACCTCCCCCTTACTGAATTCCCAGGTAAGCTGCATGTGTGGAATTCATCTGCTGGGACACAGCCAGGCAAATATCTTCCACCACAATGTTCTTCCCTTTAAATAATGCCTTTTCAGCATTAAAAGGAGAGCAATATTTTTAGGGATGGGGGGTCTGTTCAGGAAATCAAAACCTATTTTTTTTTTTAAGAAAAAAGACTCGGTATCCAGACTATATGAAAGCAGGGACAAGGCTAATCTTTCCCAGAAAAAAATAATTTTAGGCTGTTTCCTTTAATAGAAGGATTTTCATAAAAGGATTTCATAAAACACATTTTTTGGTATTTTACCATGATTTCTAGTACAAATGTCATGTGCGTTACCTGGCAGCCTTTGCCTCTCTGTGTACTGGCACATTATTGGGAAAAACTTTCTCCCTGGCAAGAAATATTTGGTGCCAGGGGTCTGTTTGGACAACATGGGCTTGAGGCATTGACTGGTGATGAAAACTCCCCTCGGGTCCTTTTCCATCTTCTCTTTTAAAAATGAAAGCTGTTTCCCTGTGGTTCACTACCTCAAGGGTGTAAAGCCACACCAAGGGGATGGAGTGTGGCTTCCCAAGTGCCTCAGGGCAATGGTGGGGTTGCAATAGTACCCTTTTGGGGTACAGAAATACCGTGCAAAGGCATTCTGTGCTTGCACACTCTTTCTCTTTAAATATTGAATGAAGCCAGAAAAAAATGCCATGTGACTATGGGTTCACAGCATCCCTCTGTGTACAAGTGACATCTGCTACTGTGAGAAATGCTCAGATGGATGCTCCAGCAGCATCTGTGGGAAGGGGAGATCCCAAGGCCAGCGCAGCCTCTTCTTTTCATTCCCGAGGTGTATTATGACCCTTTTTGTGCTTCTCAGGAATACAGAAGTTTAAAGGCTGCTACTTCCACAGCCGAGAGTACAAGGAGCCAGAGAAGTTCAGAGGGAAGAAGGTGCTGGTGGTAGGCTTGGGCAACTCTGGCTGTGACATTGCTGTGGAGCTCAGCGCTGTGGCATCGCAGGTACAGGGACCTACATCACTGTCACTGGGGAAGGAGGGGGCGCAGTCCTCATCTGTTCAAGCACTTGCAACCACCTCAGTGAGACAGCCCCGGGGGCTTGCAGCCATCACAGGGGCAGCTCACTCCTTCCTGGCTGTCTCCCCAGGTCTACCTGAGCTCCCGAAGTGGGTCCTGGGTGATGAGCCGTGTCTGGGACAATGGCTACCCCTGGGACATGCTGATCATCACTCGTTTCCGGACCTGGCTGGGGAACATCCTCCCTAGGGCACTCAGCGACTGGCTCTACGTGAGAGGCATGAACCGGTTCTTCAAGCATGAGAACTTCGGCCTCATGCCACTGAACAGGTACGCACAGAGCCATCCATCCCCAAACCCCCCGGGAGTGCTGGTTTTGGATGGTGCTGGACCATGCCTATCCTGGGATGGCAGCAAAAGCCACCTCTGTGACAGCCCCACCATGTTTGCCTTTGTAGAACTTCCCGCAAGGAGCCCGTGTTCAACGATGACCTCCCAAGCCGCATTGCCTGTGGCGTGGTGGTGATGAAGCCGAACGTGAAGGAGTTCAGAGAGACATCTGTCGTGTTCCAAGATGGAACTGTACAGGATGATGTTGATGTGGTCGTCTTTGCCACTGGTTACAGTTACTCCTACCCTTTCATGGAGGATGAGTCCATCATCAAAAGCAGGGACAATCAGGTCACCCTGTACAAAGGCATCCTCCCTCCTCGGCTCGAGAAGCCAACCATGGCGGTCATTGGGCTGGTCCAGTCCCTTGGACCTATTATCCCCACATCGGACCTCCAGTGCCGCTGGGCAGTCAAGGTGTTTCAGGGTAGGTGGATGGGCACGTGCTGGGTGAAAGTCTAATTTCTGTTAATGAGAAGTAGTCTTTCTCAGCAGCAATGTGCAGGCTGAAATTGAAAATCAGGACAGTGCCTGAGTGCGAAGGAGCACAACGGCTTTTGGCCAGAAATACCAGTAATGGTATTATTAACAGTAGTAGTAATGGGTTCTCTGTGTGACGGGGTGCCTTGCACCATGGGAGAAGGTTACTTTTCAGCCCACTGCAGATAGCAAAGGGGTCCCTGTAGTGGGGCTGCCTGGGTGAGAAGTGCCTCTTGGGCAACACTACACGACTTTAAGGGCAGGGGAGCAAGTCCACATCCACACCCAAGCTTGACCCAAGCCCAGATCTTGACACCAAAGGGAAAAGAGGCACCCAAGGACTCAGGTGATCCCTGCAAACCCTACCTGCTGCAGGAGGGTTCCCCAGAGCATCATCTTCCTTTGCCAATACTTTTCCTGCTCTTTCCAGGGCAGTGCACGCTCCCCCCAGTCAGCGAGATGATGGATGACATTGATGAGAAGATGGGGAAGAAGCTCAAGTGGTAAGTGCAGCTCATGGGACTCCTGTGCTGGCAAAAGTGCCCTGCGATCATCTCGGCCCCAAATGAGCTGGATGCAGGCACGATGGAGGCCTGAATCTGGCAAGTTCAGGTGGAAAATTCATGATGGAAAGATTTCCTGTCTGAAAATGCTCGTTTGCCATCACTGAGTGTTATCAGGCCAAAAAAGCATTTCTCATTCACACACAATCAGGGTGAGACCCCAGCAGAAACAGAACATTTCCATCATTATTCTTCAATGTGACACTTTTTCATCCATGAAAGTGCCTTGCTTTCCCCCTCTCTGAGTCTGTCTATTATTATACCGAAACGATTTAAAAATATTAATATAATCGGTGAAAGTTGAACCTGGACCAAGCAATGTTTTCTTTTGTTTTTAGAAACCGTTGTATTGTAGAAAGTTTCAAAATGCAGCATTTTCTTGCGAGCCAAATTCCTCCACCAACAGCAGCAATGATGCGCAGCCCCCAGCCAGCTCCACTCTCCAGATTTGCTGGGGGAGAGCAGA
Organism: Chionis minor; assembly: GCA_013398295.1. Lineage (NCBI taxonomy): Eukaryota > Metazoa > Chordata > Aves > Charadriiformes > Chionidae > Chionis > Chionis minor. The sequence goes on from VZSF01003782.1 coordinate 445,215, forward strand.
AGACAGACTCTGCCTTCACTGTGCTTAAAGAAATAATAATAATTAAAAAAAATTAAAAAGAAAAAGGCAGGGAAAACCTAAATCAGTTCTCTTCTCTCCCCCCCGAAGGTATGGGAACAGCACCACACTGCAGACAGATTATATCACCTACATGGATGAGCTGGCCTCGGCCATTGGTGTGAAGCCCAACGTGCTGAAGCTCCTGCTGACAGACCCACAGCTGGCCCTGAAGGTCGTCTTCGGCCCCTGCAGCCCCTACCAGTTTCGGCTCATGGGTCCAGGGAAGTGGAGCGGGGCCAGAAAGGCCATCCTCACCCAGTGGGATCGAACACTGCAAGCCACAAGGACACGCATCACCCCTGCTGCCACCACCACCTTCCCCTACCTGGCTGTGCTGGGGGTGCTCTTCCTTCCCCTCCTCCTCCTCCTCCTCGCTGCCCTTTACTGCTAGGGAACCCCAGGGGGATGTGGCGAGGATGGGGAGGGATGCAGGAGTACTGAGCGGTGTGTGTGCGTGGTGTGCTTTCACTCGCTGGGCAATGTGTGCTGCTGTCCTGCTCGTTACCCTGAAAATAATTCATCAAGAGATCCCTAAAAAATAGCATCAATAAAACAAGTGCAATTTCCATGCCTGGTAAATTTGGGAGGTTTCTCAGCTGAGGCTATGAAAGAGTGTAAATACCAGCCCCAGGAAGTAATGATGGTTATTTTGTCCCTCTAAATGTGTTCAAGTAGTGGTGCATTGCTACACATCTTGTAATCTCTCCCTGTCTACTGTCTCTTTTTCCTGTGGAAAATTGGAGTCAACTTGTTCAGTATTTTGAAAAAAGTTTTGGTGTAGACCTTGTGCTTTGGCTAAAATGACCTTGCCTGAGTTGGCCCTTTTGAAAAATAATTTTCATAACAAATAAAGAAAAATATCGATGTTTTTCTCCAGTGGGGAAAGATGCCCAAATGAAAACAGCAACAAAAAATCAGATTAGAATATAAAGAGGAATATTCTGGTACATAAATAAATGGCCCACCAGCTCTCAGAACAACATCTGGACTTTGCTGGAATGTGTGATCATCCAAAAGCTGAGATGAACTGTGTCTGCCAGCCAAAATGCCTAACCCAGCCGGGGTGTGTAACCCAGCACTGTGGCTGCTGTGGCCATGGCGAGAGCATCCTTGGAGCCATCCCTGTCTGAAACACTCCACTTCCCACTGGGCAACACCAGCCCCACAGTGACAGCTTGGATGGGTACTCGTGCCTTGGCTCACCCTTCTTTCTGGCCACTCCCAAGGTTTCTTCAGGGGTGACAGGGATATGCCAGCTGCCTAATTACCCACCCTGGGGATGGCAAAGCCTCCACATTCACCCTCACCTGAGCAAGGGGGAAGGATCTGGACTGATACTGGTGAGCTGTTGAACTCCTGATGTGGCTTGATCCTGCAGGCTTTTTCTTTGTGTCCATCTCCTGGGGGTGGAACCAGCCCATGACATAATTTTGGTGCTCTCCAGGAAGGGCTCTGCCTGCAGGTAATTGGGAGCATCTCAGCTTTTCTCCTCCCTACAGCAATGGCATAGCTTTGCAAAATGCTCCATGGTTTTATGAAAGGCACCACATAAATGCAAAATATTATCATTACTAGGAGCTCTAGCCCTGTAAAGAAGACTACCGAATGCCTGCTATTCCCTTTTCAGTGCCTCTGCCCGAGTGCTCTGCTAATCTGCTTCCTCCTGCCAGGAGGTGAAGGGATTTGCCCGCTCTTATTTCTTCCGGTCCAAATGACGTGTACCTGTGGTGGAAAGCAATCCTTTCCTATGACTGTGGTTCAACTCAAGACCTCAGATGTACCGACTATCTCAGGAACAAACACGAATAAAAATACATTGCCATCATCTGATGATTTTTTTTTTACATTATCTTGTAATTAATGACCTGTGTGTTAGCGAACTCATGTGATTTTTCTTTCTAGCTGATGACGGCAGCCTCATTAACTGGCTAGGACACAGACCGTGTGGGATGTCACTGCTTGCCTTGTGCTTACCTTGGCAGGACCCACGCTGACCACCATGGGTGCCAGGAGCCAATGCCTTTTGGAAGCCAAAGCACAAGGTTTTGAGAAAGAAAGAACAGTGGAGAGAAGAGGCAGCTGGCGGTCCTGGGAACTGTGGGATGCACTGGAGAGGTGACAGGGGGCCAAGGGCGTGAGTGGAGATGATGCCAAGGAATGAGTGAAGAGGGTTTGTGCGGTGCTGGCAGGACAGCCACCTTCCTCAGGTGCAGTCAATAAATGGACATAGGCCAGGCTGTCACAAGTGCTCTCTAGGGCTGGCTTACACCTGCAAAATGGGTTGAATGACCTCATCATTATCAGACATGAGGTCACAGCCTTTGTGTGCACTGCTGACAGCATACCAACTGCGCTGCTCTTCCCAGGGCAGATGACATGGCATTACTGCTGGCTAGAGGATCACAGGGAAGCTATACCTGGCTGCTATTTTTAATTCCTCTGTTCTGCAGCTGTTTTCATGCGTGCAAACACACCCTGGGGACAAACCCCCAAACCCAACAGCATCCCTCCAAGTGAGGGCACCATGGGGTGGTCCTTTGCAGAGCGGAGATGTGTCCCATGTTTCCTTTTACACCAGCTTCCGCCTTCCTCTGATATTCAAACAATTAATTATTTTACATGTGCAGAAGCAGTAAGCACCCATGACACTTTCACCCATTATCAGTTTGCTCCAAAAAGCCAGAATTTTAGCCAGCATTTCTTGATGTCACTATTGCTGGATGCCTTGGAGATGCCAACACCAAGGCCAGCTGCTGGGTGAAGATCAAGCGAACCTGCACAGTGTCCTGCAGATCAAACACCACAACCATTCATTATTTTTGCTTTGCTGGAGCAAGTGGTCCTCCTAGCAAGGGCCAGTTTGCCAGCCCAGCCTGCCTCCCATGGCCCAGAGCTTGCTGAAATGTTGGGAGGCAACAGCATCAGTGCCAGGGGGTGCCTGCTCCCCACACACCGTGCCACTGGGCCAGGCCCTGTGTGGGTCAGTAAATGCTTGTTTCCCAGAAATCTCCCGCCAATTCAAGGGGCACAAGCCAGCAGGGGCACAAGCTGACCCGTTACTCACAGCTGTCTTGATAAGTTAAGACAAGCGATGATGGGAAGCACAACTGAGCACCCAGTTCTGCCTCTTTCACATTGGCATTGTGCGGGGACACAGGTATTGATGCATTTGCTATGGCTTCCTTTCAGACCATAGTCATCAGGATGAAAAAAAAAAGAAATTCCAGGGCTTCTCAACCACTCACCAGTGGATTGTCACCAAAAGTAATGGGAAGGAGGAACTGGCCATTTTTGATGCTGCGATGCTTGAAGTTGGTTGCCATATACACCCATACGTCCTGCTGGAGTCCATCCGAGGTAAAAGTTGTTTATAGAGTGCTGCTACAGGCAGATGTCTAGGAGCAGGGTTAACAAGCTGCATATGTACCAGATGGGGAAGTTATTTCCAGAATAACACCAGCTGAGCAGCTGTAAGGTGGGAAGCTGAGGAGGTGGGCTGCTGGTGCCTGGGACCTAGCCTGGGACCCAGACTACGCTCTACTGGAGGAGCTGAAACCAAAGCCTTCAGCCTGTCTTTGGCTGGAAGCAAACGGAGGTTTTCTGTGAGGGCTGGAAAGACACCATCCCACATGGTCTGGGGAAAAGCAGAGGAACGGCCCAGAAGCACATCCAGCACAGTCCCCTTCCAACACCTTGGTGCTGCGTCTAATGCCACAGGGCTGCAGCCAGGCTACAGCAGCTGTTCTTGGCTGTTGACACAAATGCCACGTGGCACGAGATGCATCATTCACCACTGTTGGATTATTCCTCCCTTATGCCTCACAAAACGAGGCTTAGACCTTTGAAAATACATCACAGCTGTTTGTGCTTGTGTTTCTGGTTTCATTGGTAAAGCCCAGACCTGATGATATTCCTGGAGAACGTGCAGCTGTTACTGGGAGCCAGTGCAGGAGGCAGGCAATGCAGACCTGCGGTCCCCAGATGGGTTGCTATGCTGCTCACACGCTTCTCCAGAGAAGTCCACCTGTCTTGAAGGGGTGGCTGCAAAAAGAGACTGCTGTAGTTGCTTCCACAATTTCTCGCCAGCTAAATCCCTGCCACAGCCTGTTGTTGGAGATGCCGGCAAAATCCCACCCAGTGGGCAGGGCAGGGGTGGCCATCCGGGTTTACTGAAAAAAGGCTGTTTGTAACCCCGGCTTTTTTCCTTGCACATCCCTGCCATTTTGCAGCAGCAGCGCTGTGCAAGTCCTGTGCATGGCATGGGGAAACGGGGCACTGGGAGATGGCTTTTCAGCTTGGGGTCTTCACCTGGGGGAGAGGAGGGCAGTGAGGAGTGACGTGTTTCTGATCTGGTCCCATGACTGTGTGATGCTGCATTTTGCAGGAGTGTTGTTGGGGAGGAGCACATGTTCCCAGCACACCTCTTATAGCCATCTTTAAACGTCTGCCAAAAACTCATGTGTCCATTTTGCAATACTTAGCAAACAGCGACTCCCATTTCTGCTGTCTCAGCAGCCGCAAGACAATGTTTCAATAGTTTATACAGGCAATTTACATGCTTTCCTGAAAACTTACAATTACTGCATTCATCCACTTCTTTACCAAAAGCAATATCACAGGTCCTTTTTTTCTCATGGATCAATGTGTTTCTCGTGAACTGTCTGAGCCCAGGCAAGGGCTACTCTGTAAGGCAGTGGTCCTGAAGCAAGCAATGAAATCAATCCTTGAGCTCAGCCCTGGCTTCACCCACCTTCCCTCTGTCTCCTGATCAAATATATATAATCTGCCATGTCACCACCACCAAATTCGGGGTCCTGGCACCCTGAGATTTTAGATTGTACCCAAAGTTGGGCTGAATATTGCAGTTCAAGGCTTCTGTAGCCCTGGGCACTCCTTCTGTCTCTTCCCCTTGCAGATATTGAGAAGTTCAAGGGCCACTATTTCCACAAGACCCCTGAGGGATGTAAAGGGAAGACCATTTTGGCATTTGGTCAGGGGAATTTGGGGTTGGACGTGGATGTGGTGTTCTTCCCAGAGACCAAGGAGAAGGTGGACCCCTCCTGAGCAAAGGGGTTATCATGAAATTTGTTGTGTTTTGTGATTGATGTGTTACAAGCAGGGGGTTTTCACTATGGCCCAGTCCCACACTACAGGTATTTCTGTACACAGGGGACAGAGGAGTTGACCCCTGGGAAGGCAGGACAGGAGAAAAGTCTTGTCTTCAGTCCTGATGACCCTATCATTTATTCTCTGGACACTAATCCTTCCAGACAACAAAAAAAGAAAAAAAAAAAAAAAAAAGGTTTTGTTGTTGTTGTGTTCTTGAATTGATTACATATTTTGCAACCTGAACAAAACCATGGGAGTCTTCAGCAATAGTGAGGATGGGGTTGTCAGGAGGAAGTACTGGAGAGCCAGTATTGCTTTAGAAAAGGCAGATAGGGGGTGGCTTGTCTTAGGATTTGCCTGTCCCAGGTCTGATTCAGATCAAGATATACATTAGGAGCAGCTATTGTCAGGTTATTCCACATGTCACCTCTCCTGTTCCCAGATCCATGTTGTATGGATTAAACTGGAGGTCCCAGGTTCTTCCCCCTAAGGTCGATGTGTTCCTTCTCCTTCCAGTCAGAGGGGACAAAAGGGGCAGAGCTTGGCTCACAAGCTCCTCCAGCCACATCACATCTCCTTGCTGCACCTCTCTGTGCTGTTATTTCTCCTCCTGCCACCCACCCTCTTGTGCCATCAGTTCATTTGCTTATTTGCAGTCTGGCTGCCTTGGCCATGGTAGTCCAACCTCTCCCAACCCTGATCTCATCAGCTGGCTGAAGCTCTCAGCAAAACAATCCAATACTACGACCCTCACAAAACAACTTCCTCATAAAAAATAACTTCCAGAATATAAATAGGAAACACCAGACAGTGGGGATAATCTTCAGTGGTGCTGAGGAGCCCCAAGGCCCCAGGACCACCTGTGAGTGCTCAGCAACCTCTCAGACCAATTAGCAAGCCAAGGCATGAGCCAGTGAGGGCTCCTCTATCAATTCAATCCAGAAAGGTCCCATTTAAGCTGATGGAGAGGTGGTGCTGCAACATCTCCTCAGTTATCTCCAAATGTCAGCTAACAGATTGTCTCTGCTGTGGAGATAAGAGAAAACTTGACAGCCACTCCAAAAGTAAGCATGAAGTTGTGTGGGAGGTGCTGGAGTCTCCATCACTGAAGGTTTTTAAAACAGCTGAAGGAAACAAGGTGGTAAAGGTCAGTTAGAGCTGCTTTTGGAGGAGAAAATGGGTTGGATGTTCCTGAGGTTTCCTCCCCATCCTGTCTCCTAGAGTCTGGTGAAGCTATTGGAGGTGAAAGAAGATCTGCCAGTTGATGTGAACTAATGAAGCTCCGCAATGCCTGTGCTGGCTCCTCAGCAAGGTACTTCTGAGAGTAGCAGCTTGCTTAGTGTTGGGAGGTTTTGTCCTCTTAAAAAACCTAATTTCTGGGAAGAAATGCACAAAATTGCTCCTAGATAGGAGGCTGGAGTGGTGCAGGAACATGTCTGCCTGAATTTGGAGTGCTGCCATATCCTTATGCTGGGTGACAGGAATGTGAGCTATGGGCACACCTCCACTGGAGATGCTCTCAGAGAGGCAGCAGGAATTGAAAGCATTCAAACTGCCTGGCCTAGGAGAGCTGTCAATATTTACAGAAAGAGGTCAACTACGCTGACTGAATTTTTGCAAGTACTCAAAGGCTGATGCATGACTTCACCTAGTGGTGGTGGTAATAGGAAGGCGCCTGCTGGTCGGTGCGTGCACTCAACCCTGCGCTCTCCAGGCAGCTCTTCCTTACAATTATTTGCTTACAAGTTGCCTTAATTGTAACTCCTGTTTGCTCTGACAGTCTCTTCAGTAGTCATGTTTTATTACCTGTGAAATGACAGAGACAGACCCCAAACCCCTGAGATTTGGCTTGGAAGCTAGGACAAGGGTCTAAAGCCCTTCCTAGTGCTGCGTGTTGTTTGGGTGCATCTCCCATGGTGCTTGCAGTGTACATGTTTATCCGCTTTGAGTCCTGGCACAAAGACATGGTGACCAAGGGAGGGTGTATGTGTCCATCAGGGCTGTTCTTGTGAAGATATCTGAGTAGTTGTCCAGGGAATCTCTTAATTGGGCACTTTAAAACCTCCAAACCCAAGAATTTTAAAACTGCATCTCTTACGACTTCTTTAATGCAACAGGAGGCAACAGGTTTAACAAGCTGCCTCTTGACAAATTCCACAGGTTACATGCTTGGAAAACACAGTGACTTATTATTAAATCAGGTTAAACTTTGCTAAGTATGTTGGAGTAAAACGCTTGTGCCCTCCATGCAGACACCTCCTTACCTAGCAAGCAAATTCCTCTCCCACAGTACCTGCTACAGCCCATGTATATTCCATCACATCCTTTGTGTCTCCTTAACAGTGATACCTCTTCTGAGGTTTCAGGAAGAGCTTAAGCTATTGATCACACCTAGGTCTGTTTACAAAGAAATATAAGTGCCCTACCACTGTTTGTCACTGCTGGCTGCAGTGCTTCGGTGTCCTTTATGTGCTGGAAATAGTAAACTAAGTAGGAAAATGGCCCCTGATGCTTGGGGTAGCAGTTTTGTATTTTTTTTCAGCAAGAAATTGCCTTTTGGCCTTGGGGCCAAAGCATAAGCAATTTTTTTCAGAGCCAAATCCAGGCTTTAGGAAATGGCGGGGAGGGGGGAAGGGAAATACATTTTCCCACCAGCAGCTGCTTCCAGCCTGTGTTCATCCCACAGATTGTCGTACTGTATCCCACAGCCTTGTGGGAAGAGGTGGGAGGTAACAGCCACCATTGGGGCAGCCTCACCTCTATGTGCAGTGAAGAAATGGTTATTAAAGCTTTCTGGTCAGTAAGGGGAGGCAGTGATAATATCAGAGAGAGGAAAATTAAGTGTTTCACTGACAGGCCCAGACCCCACATCCCATCAGCTCCTGAGCGTGTGAGACAGTAGCGGCTGCTGGATGGTGAGCACCCTGCTTTGCTCAGTGACTGGCTTAACAAGAAACTCCACTTTTTCTTTTTCTTGTCACCCTTCACCATGACACATGCCAAAAGCTGCTGACACAAGCCTAGAAAACAGCAAAGCGGGCTGTGTTAAGACTTGTTTGTACATAGATTTGCCCCTCCTTGGCTTAAAGTGTTATTTTACACAAAGATGATAAAACTGGTACTGGAGTTTTGCAGAAAAAGTGTCTTTCCCATCTGATTAAGGCTAAATGGATACACTAAGTTTCTCCTTCTCTCTGCTTTAAGGATAAAAAGCCCATTGCAGAGCTCAGGCTTGCACCATGGTGCCAGGGAACTTTGCTCCTCAAGGGGCGAAGGGACTTGCCAGCAGGCAGGTGGTGTGGCCATCCCATTCCCAGTGCTCCTCCTGAGCCACCACCAGTTATTTACTGCTCCTGGCTCTCCCCACGGTCTCTCATGACCAATACACCCCCAGTATTTAAGAAGGTTTGTGTCCCAGCATGTAAGGATGTGGATAAACCCAGCTGCTTGGTGTCCATGCTGGACAGAAGGAAGGTGGTTAAAACAGTTCCCCAAATTAAGGGCCCTCTCTTGGCCTCACCCCAACCCTTGGCCAAATCTGTTTCTCCCAGCAGTTTGTGTGTGTGATGGCAGGGTCCCCCTTCCCTCCCAGCAGTTTGTGTGTGTGATGGCAGGGTCCCCCTTCCCTCCCTGGTAGGGTGACAGCAGATCCTGCTTGCTCAGGAAGGGGGACAGGGACCTCTGCGGCCGTGTCTGCTCCTGTCTTCACAAGGACAGAAATTCAGGGCGACTGGCCTGAGGGTACCACAGGATGCTCTGCTTGAACACCAAGCCATGAAGGCTTTTTTCAGCCCTGAGAACACAGTAACTCTGTGCCTCACTCCCAGCCCCTCCCCAATGTGCTTGCTCCTCTCTGATCTGCACAGTCAGTCTCTGGAAAGAAGCTGGAGAGATCGGTCCTGGGTGTCCCTGCCTAGAAGGGATAGCAGAGCACAGGGACCAGGATGCCATCCCCTGTCGTGCCAGCACCAGAGGTGAGTAAAGCAACCAGAATTTCCCCGCATGTTTCCAAGGACTTTTCAGCACCCTGGGCATATCTGTGCACGTGCATAATTACAGTAATTACCTCCCTGCTATCACACTGTCCATCTCCGCTAATACTTTCTTCTGCATACCTGGTCCAAACAATCAAAGAGGTACTTGTGGAGGGGTACACCGCAGACCTGAGGTAGATCATAGGAAAGGAGCTTTAATCCCAGGGTGCCGGGACTTTGGAGGTGTTTCTAACCTAGGCTCATGTGGTGCCACTCACTACATCTCATCCTGCACCTCCAGACTGGATTCCCCATCAGGGACAGCCAGAGCCACCACCGCTGTAAGCAGCTGCAGCAAAGGTATCTGGCTCTATTTCTACGCCTGTAGCTCAACCATGCCAAAATACAACTTGTTCTTTTAGAAAGCTTCCCTGAACTGCTCTCCCAAAAGCACTAACACCGCTCTTGGGAAGCTGCCACAACGTCCCTCTAACTGCGAGTCACTTGGATGCCTGCTGGGGAATGCAGAAAAGGAGGAGGAGATAAAGAACAAAATATTTGCCTTCCTGGACTTCCTATGCTTTTTTTACTGGCTGCTGGCAAGCATCTGTGCAAGCACAAAGTTTTATGCATCTGGGGAAGAGTCCAGTGGGAGGCAGGGCTGGGAAGCATAGCCTGTGCAAACCCCAACAGAGTCAACGATGTGCAAGGCTTGTTGGCCATTCGCCTCAGTAACTGCATCCCACTGGCCTGGGAGAGCAAAATCTGAATCTTGATCTGAAGTTTGATTTCACAAACTCCAGCCCCTGCAAGCGCATCGCTCTTGGCTGCCGTTCGCGGAGCTGTACCAGAGTGTGGCTGGCACAGCCAGCCCCAGACCACGCACATACCCCAAACTTGATGGGGTCAAACGCAGGAGCCAGGCATTGGGCAGAAGCAGTGGGAAATCCCAAAGCAGGGGAAGCCCAAGAAGGCTGATGTCTCCTTGTGGGTGCTGCAGACGGGTGGCAAGCCCAGGCTGCCACGCTCCTTACAGTGCCCCAGCACAGGGGCGGGGAGTCCTGTCCCTCCACTAACCAAACATGTTTTGTTCAAGTGCCTGGGTCTGCCACAAAGCTCAGCAGACCTTTCCTCTGGCTAATGACCTTCCTTGTTACCAATGTGCATCTTATTTCCACTTCTAGTCTCAACTTCCAGCTACCGGCCCACCTCGTGCCTCTGCAGCTTTGAACGCAGGCTCTGAGCAGATGTCTCCGTTGGATGGAGCTGCTTTATTTACCACCCTCTGTTCTGCAAACCTCCGATGGGTTTTTCTCCCCCTCCTTGGCAATTCAAACAGCTTAAAGAGCTGATAGCAAATTTGGGATCACTTACCTCTGGGAGATACCTGGATGGGTGCTATGTTCTGCATTGATACTTCAGATAACATTTCCACTTTCTTTGTGTTTGGGACCTTGCTACGCTGGTGTTTGTGGCCATTTCACACTTTCCCAGTTTGCACAGAGAACCTCCTGCCCGCCACCCATGCGGGTGGCTGCACACGTGGCCAATGGCATGACAGCCTCTGCAAAACCAGCTCTCTTTTTTCGGAAGGTGCCCTGGGTGCAAAGTCCTACTGAAACCCCTGCTGTCTGTCAGTCGCTTCAGCTCCGTTTTGGTAGGCAGCCAAGAGGCAAGTGAAAACATCCTACAGCTGAAGCCACCCCTGCACACGCGAGTCCTCCTTGCATGGCTGCGGGACACAGCTGGACCACTCCAGTCTCTCCCACCCTACTCAGTCTCCTTTAGGGATCATCACCTGGACCGTCCAGCTCAATCCACGCAGCAGCTGGCAAGTCCAGCCGCTCCTCCCACTGCAAATCCGGGTTGTGCAACCGCTGTGGGAGTGGGGTGGCCGTGCTGGGGGGTAAGCTGCCCGCCCTCCCCTGCCTCTGACACAGTGCCAAGTCTCACCTATAAATCGTGAGCAGGACGGGCTCTCCCCACAGTGGCGGTGAGACGGAGCACGAGCAGCCAAGGCTGGGAGGTAAGTGTCCCCGGGGGGGTGCAAAGCCATTCCATTCCTCCCTGCTCCACGCAAGCACCCCATGGCTCCAGCCTTCTGAGGTTAGCTGCTATGAACACTTGCAGAGACAGTATGGAAACTGGCAGAAGCAGGCATGGGGTGGCAGAGACAGTGTTTCCGGGATGTTATTTCTAGCTTCTCTTCAGAAGGGTAGGGAACTAAATCGCATACGTAGCTGGGAGATGTTTGTGCTATAAGTTAACTCCCACCATGCAAAATAACCCCACCCAAAACAGTGAAACAATGAGCAGCTTATGCTAGTACTTTCTTCATTTAGAAAGGAAAAAGTCCAGTTTTTATTCCAACTTAGGAAAGCAGGGTATTCATGAGCTGCTGACTTCCTACTGAAAGTTGAAATTGTTCATGGGGAATTTGGTGTTTTATAGAAAAAACTGTGCCTGATCCCATTTTTCTACTGAAGACTTCTTTTTTTGTTGGTGGGTTTTGTTTTGGTTTGGTTTTTTTTTGTGGTGAGTACGCCATCCCCTGTGTTTGGTGGAAGCTGGAAGTGCTTCTTGGGGTAGAGGAGCCGGTGCCACCCAGCCACAGTGCAGTAACGCTAGGTTAGTAACTCAGGTGGGCAGGGTACTCCTCACCAGCGCTGGCGTGAAACCAGGGTCTGCAACAACCCACCCAGGGTACCTCTGTGATGGCTCCTGCTCCAGCAATGTCCAGCCTGAACGATGGCATGTGGCCATCATCCCTTGTTTCATTGCCCAACACTGTCTAGAAGGGTTCCAGGTCCTCACAGGGCTGGACATCGACCCGGGGGCTGCTGCCTTTTGAGCCCTTTTGACCTCCCCAGCAGGGCAACTTTGGGAGACAGACCAAAAAGCATCCTTAAAGCCAAGGTGTGCTATACCTGCAGCCCCTCAGTCCTTGGTGGCTGTGTCAAAGTCAGCAGCATCTTCCCCAGGGATGGGGGACAGGACCCAGTCAGCGAGGGGAGAGACTGAGTAGTCCAGGTGCATGTTTTGTTTTCTTTTCAAAGAAAGGTGGGGGAAGATCTTCAAAGATAAAATACAAATATTTGCAAGACTGCTAAGGAGGGGTAGTTTAAACATAACTTGTAAATAAAAACTGGCAGTGATGTGTGGCATAGCTACATATTTTCAAAGCAAGTTTCCAGGGCAACTGCAAGGTTTTGAAAGCAGCCTGGCGAGCATACTGTAAAAGCGGATGGATTTAATTTAAAAAAAAAAAAAAAGAGAGAGAGAGAAAAAAGAATATTTAAAGTCATTTAATATAACTTGTAAATTAAGAGCCCAAAATACTGGTAAAGGGCATGCAAGGTTTGGGGGTGGCATATAGAGAAGTCCCCTGTAGAGGGTATGCTGGCAGCTGCTCCCTGAGAGGGTGGTGACGATCTGCGGGGTTTCTCCCAGGTGAAGCCCTGTTCGCAGCCCAGGTCCCTGGCGGAGACAGCAGGGATGAGAGTAGCAGTGGTGGGCGCAGGCGTTAGCGGGCTGACAGCCACCAAGTGCTGCCTGGATGAAGGGCTGAAGCCCACCTGCTTCGAGCAGAGCCAGGACATCGGGGGGCTCTGGCGCTACACGGTGAGCTGGTGGCACCCATTCCCTCTTCCCACAGGAGCAGCAGCTTTGCAGGCTGGGGAGCGGGTTGAGCCCCGCTCCAGCGGGTGGGGAAGGGGTGCGAGAGCTTGCTGGGTGCTGACCTCTCCCAGCTGTGCTCCCCAAGACCAGGGGAATGGGGAGCAGGGGGACAGTCCCCATCCTGGGGCGCAGGGCTGATGCACCCGGGGCTGCCACGCCAGGAGCACGTCGAGGCTGGCCGGCCAAGCCTCTACCCATCGGTCATCAGCAACACCTCAAAGGAGATGTCAGCGTTCTCTGACTTCCCCTACCCTGAGGATTTCCCGGTGTTCCTGCCCAATGCCCGGGTCCTGGACTACCTCCGGCGCTATGCTGAGCACTTTGGCCTCCGGGAGCACATCAAGTTTGGGGTGAGTGATGGGTGTCCTGGCACTGCCCTGCTCCCTGTGCATGCAGGCACCGGTGGTGACTCCGCTTGGCTTCCACATTTCAGACCGCTGTTGTCAGTGTCCGGAAACACCCCGAGTTCATCGCCACCGGCCAGTGGGATGTGGTTACAGAGGTGGACGGGAAGCAGACGTTGCACATCTTTGATGCAGTTATGGTTTGCAGTGGCAATTTCTCCGAGCCATCCCTCCCCCTGCACTGTTTTCCTGGTACAGTACACGGCTGCCTGCGGTTACCTGCTTCCAGGGGCTGGGGGAAGATGAAGGATTAGTGGTTCCTTGGGGGAAATGCTTCCTTCCTTTTCTTGCTCCTGCTTTTCAAACCTCCTGGCATGAACAGCAATACGTCTCTGTGCTTCAGCAGCCTTGTTTTTCCAGGCGCTGGTCACTTCAGAGCAAACTTCCAAGGTAGGATGGTTTAGCTTCAGAGAAACTGTCCACACAGTATGTGCGATGGGACAAGGTCCTCTCACTGAAGCTCCATCCCATCATCTTTGACAGGGCTGTATTCATCACTGCTGTGATGAATCTCCCCAGTTGTCAGCATAGAGAAGGTTGCCTTGTCATCAGCGTTATCAAGTGCTTCTGAAGCTGCTTGTAGGATAGGAGGTCTGCAGGCTTTTCTGAACCTGTGTGTCCTCATCGTGTAGAGGCTGAATCCCGAGACTGCACCAGCACAGCTATTGCACATAACTGTCCTCCAAGTCCCACCCAGCACACGTGTCTCTGCTCACTGTTGTGCAAGCATGTGTGAGACCCCATTTTGGAGAGGAAACGTCAAGTCTGCATGCATGGGATGGAGGGCTGGACCTCCACAAGTCCCCAGTGGCCACTGATTGTATTTCCTTGTTCTTGCTATCTGGATTGTTTCTACGCCAGTTCTCCCAACAAAAACGACAAATGCTCAAGTAATTAAAAGCTTTGTTTCTTTTTCCCCAAGGCATCGAGAGGTTTCAAGGCCAGTACTTTCATAGCCGGCAGTACAAGCATCCTGATATATTTCAGGGGAAACGTGTCCTCGTGGTCGGCATGGGAAATTCGGGAGTGGACATCGCAGTGGAGGCCAGCCGTGTAGCCACGAAGGTACCACCACCCAGCCACCCCAGGGGTGCAGGGAGGGTGATGCTGGGGGCAATAGCTCAGTTTGCCATCACCATAAGGAGAGCGAGCTGGGATCACCCTGCATGGTGTACAAACAGTATTTCTGAACCTGTATTTCTTGGTGAAAAACCTACCCTGAAAGCTAATTGTTCTCTCCTGTTTCACCTCCAACTGCCAGGAGGTCTTAAAGATGCTGATGCTGCTTTTTCACTGCATCTGCGCTGTGTGCCTCTGGGGTTACTTTTTATAAAGGCAAGGCATCAAATTCATCACCTGAATTGTTCATTCTCTACTCTCTCCTAGGTGACCATTTGCACCAGCCGAGGTGCCTGGGTGCTCAGCCGTGTGTTTGACCACGGTTACCCATGGGACATGGTTTTGAACACTCGCCTTATGAGCTTGATCAGAAACAGCCTCCCCGGGCCCCTTTCACGGGGATTAACTAACTACAGGGTGAATCAGTGGTTCAAGCATGAAAACTATGGCCTTCAACCAGAGGAGAGGTACTTCTTGGTGGCTCCCATCCAGTGCGGTGTCACAGGGCTTGTGCTATGGGCAGGGGGGAGGTCTCCAGCAAACAACATCAATTGATGCAGCAACCAGCACCCAGACTGGGGTGATGTCTAGCAGGGATTTTGTAACCCAGCGGGAGAAGATAAGCTGTAGCCCCCTTAGGTGGTGTGAGATAGAGCATGCTGGAAAAGCCCAGGAAGAACCAGAGAAGTTTTCTTCATGAGGCTCCCTGGGAAAAGAGAGGAGGGAGGCTTAAGGCGTGGATCAGCTCTGAAAAGAGCTGGTTTAAAGAGTGATCGAGTGAATGGAGGAAGAAGGCAGGACATGCCCACAAGTCACTCAGACTGTGGGACAGGGTGATATGTCAGTTTTGGAGAGAAGGGGAGGTAGGGCTGTTTGAAGGAAAGGACACCTGAAGGTCATGGAGCTGGAGATCCCTGGGGGAGGAGGAGCAGGGGCACTGGCAGGACTTGTTCATGGTCTCCAATGCTCAGAGCCCCTTGGCTCTCCACAGCTGCCTGGTGCGCGAGCCCGTGCTGAACGACGACCTTCCAAGCTACATCCTGACAGGGAGGATCACCATAAAGCCGAATGTGAAGGAGTTCAAGGACAACTCGGTTCTCTTCCACAATTGCCCTGAGGAGGAGCCCATCGATATTGTAGTTTTCTGCACGGGCTACAATGTTTCCTTCCCATTCCTTGAAGAAGCAGACATCAAAGTGGAAAACAAGCATGCGTCTCTCTACAAATACGTGTTCCCAACCCACCTGCAGAGGCCCACCCTGGCCGTCCTTGGGCTGATCAAGCCGTTTGGAGCCATCATGCCTGTGACAGAGATGCAAGCACGCTGGGTGACCCGTGTCTTCAAAGGTAGGAGAGCTAACATGAGCTCTCCCATGTACCAAAATGCAGTTCAAACTGGACACATCTTGTCCCTTCCATGTACCGAGATGGATTTCAGTCCTTGGGGACCCCAAAGCTCACCTCAAAGTGGATGAAGGGCATTTGTAGGGCTCAAGCTTCCCAAGTTATTTCACTTAAGCTGAGCTACAGCAACATTAGTGCATGATTGGTCCAAGCTACATGCAAGTTCATGACATCTATCTTAAATCACCTTTTTTTTTGCCAGTTACACTGATGCTTTTAAGCTAATGCTTTGTACTCCAGCTGCTGCAAGCTGAGACTTACTATGACTCGGCTGATGTGCGGTTCTGCAGCTGATCCTGAAAATCACGATCTAAACTAGTTTGTTCAAGACAGTATTTTCTCTCTAAAATATTTTAGAAGTCAGACCACAGAGATGGCTATGTAAACCTGGATGCACAGATAAAAGTTGTATTTAAGACACTGTGGTGGATCCATCCTGGCAGAATTCACTGCTCTTTAAGGGACAGGGCTGGTTTGTCCACCATGACTACCAGAGGAGAAGAGTCCCATTGCTCCACAAGAGAAATTACTTGTAATTATTGGTGTGAGGAAAGAAGCCTACTTGGGTTTTTTGTTGGGTGGTTGGGTTTTTTGTAAGTAAAAATAGCAATAATAATCTACCGCTGGGCTGGTGTGGAGGGCTGCATCAACGCTCCTCCACAGACTATGGGGGAACTATGGGCTTTCTCTTTAGGATGATCCTCTCTGGGGTTTGCACGGTCCTCTCACGCCACATCATCTGCCTGTGTTCTGACAGCATAAATCTGTAAGAGCAGGAAAAAGTGCAGGTGAATTCATACCACAGGGGAGGGCTGGCTTCTGGCAGAATTGCCACTGCCTAGTTAAATCCAAGCAATGAGGCTTTCCTCCCCCTTACCAGGGAAGGGCTTCCCACATTTTGCATCCCTGAGTGAGTTCACAAGTGCTCCTGGAGTTAAACTCTGCAGGACACTCTCCTCTCTCTTCTAGGCTTGTGTCGGTTGCCTCCTCAGCCTGTCATGGAGAAGGAAGTAAATGAGAAGAAGAAAAACCAAGTGCGATGGTAAGCCATTTCCCAGAGCCCCAAAGGTTTTTTTGGTGGATTGGAAAGCCCCTGGAGTTTGGGGAGCAGCAACATGCAGGCTCACACTCTGCGGTGTGTATAGCAGAGGTGAGTAGGGGGGGATCCCCAGATCCAGCCACCCCTTTATTCACTTGCACTGAGCCAACATAACTTTTGATTTGATGCTGATATTTTGCCTGTTGATGACGGGAAGAAATTAATTCAGGGTAGCTGAGATTAAAGCTTGCTTGGCAGTTGGGGAAGTATGCCACGGTCCCCAGGGACTGAGAGATAAAGTGGAAGAGAAATTAATGGTAATAAATGTAAAGTAATTCAGCAGGGGGGAAAAAAAAGCCAGCTTGAGGTGTATATACAAATTGTCTCACCTCTCAGCATAGGGATCTGAATCACTGTGAATAGGTGTCTCAGCACATTGGCACATAGTTCATGGGCAGGCAAAAGGTCAAATCAGAGGCTAAGAATTTATTAGGAAATGAATGAGATAGAACAAGGAAACTAGGTGCTATGTTAATCCATGGTACACCTAGGTTGTGACAGTACAAAAGGTATAGAAAAGTGAAATACAGAGTTATGCAGAAAAATACTGTACTCAGCACTGGTGAGGCCGCAGCTTGAGTACTGTGTTCAGTTTTGGGCACCGCAGTATTGGAGAGACATTGAGGTGCTGGAGCGTGTCCAGAGAAGGGCAATGAAGCTGGTGAGGGGTCTAGAGAACAAGTATTATGAGGAGCGGCTGAGAGAGTTGGGATTGTTTAGCCTGGAGAAGAGAAGGTTGAGGGGAGATCTTCTCCCTCTCTACAACTACCTGAAAGGAGGTTGTAGTGAGGTGGGGGTCAGTCTCTTCTCCCAAGTAACAAGCGACAGGACAAGAGGAAATGGCCTCAAGTTGTGCCAGGGGAGGTTTAGATTGGATATTAGGAAAAACTTCTTTACTGAAAGGGTTATCAGGCATTGGAACAGGCTGCCCGGGGAGGTGGTGGAATCGCCGTCCCTGGAGGTATTTAAAAGACAGGTGGATGTGGTGCTGAGGGACATGGTTTAGGGGTGGTTTTTTGGCATAGGTTTATGGTTGCACTCGATGATCTTGAAGGTGTCTTCCAACCCAAGTGATTCTATGATTCTATGATTCTAAAATTGCTGTACAATACAGGGCTAAACACCTATAGCTGTTTTCAGCTCACTGAAGGTGGGACATGAAGCCATGAATTCTGCAGAAAAGGTGAACTGGAAGGAATTTTCCATTTCGTCATGCATTTTTGCAACACTTGGTGGAAATGAATGTGAGGGAAACTAAAGGATCCTGCCTTTCTCATGCTCTGCAGAGAGCAAAGGGAAAACTATTTTTAAAAAAAAAACCTAACCAATTTGACAAAGTCTTTTAGAGAAGGCTTGCTAAGGTGAAGGTGGGGGCAGATGCAACTTGTGGGTGATGAGGTGAAAGACAAGCTGATGAACATGAGAAAGGTGTGTGCCAGAGCCAGCATCACTTTACATGTGCTGTGTCACAGGCAGGATTTTGGCCCCAAACAGACCCAGGTTCCCACTGCACATAGGCCCAGTCCTCTCCAAGAGAAACCCAGCTGCATTTGGACTCAATAACAATGCAGATGTAGAGCATCTGACCTCCAGTTTGTCTCAGCCCTGCTGACACCAGTCCTTCTCCCACCTCTTTTTCTTCTCCAATTCATTAAGGTTCGGACTGTCCTTTGACGAAGTCCTCAAAACCGATTGCCTGGTCTACACGGACAAGCTCGCCTCCTTCATCGGAGTCAAGCCCAGTGTGCTGGGGCTGCTCTGCAGAGACCCCTGGCTGGCCCTCACCATTTTCTTCGGCCCCTGCACGCCCTACCAGTACCGGCTGGAGGGCCCTGGGCGCTGGGAGGGGGCACGCCAGGCCATCCTCACCCAGTGGGACCGGACCCTGAAGCCCACAAGAACCCGAGTCCCCACTAGCTCCTCCAGCCCCTGGCCTTCTCTCCTGACTGTGATGGGATTCCTCCTGCTCCTGGCTGCTGTGGTTTTTGGTTTCCAGTAGATTTTAAAGCCTGTTTCAGGTTTTTTCTTGTCCTGGAGGATGTTATCTCAGGTCAGACAGTTCCACAGGGTGCCACAGGACAGGGGGAAAGAGATTTCAGCAGACAGTAACAAATATAAGACCTTAACCAGCAGCATAAATCTCTCTCAGCTCCAGCTTGCCCCCAAGCACAGCTTTGCAGACCTGATTAGCTGGGGATGGCAGGCTCCCCCCAGCGTTCGTCACCCCTCTGCTGCTCTCCTGCCATGAGCAGAACAGGGCTGTGTGGCATGGCTACGCCCACACCACACTGGCCAGGAGGCAGCAGGGACCAGACTAGCAAAAAATGGTTTTGGATGTGGCAACAGAAAGGAGCACGGGGCCCGCACCAGTGCTGCCCCAAACCAGCTGGGAACGGGGATCTTTAGTCCAGCAAGAGGTTATCTGGGATGGATACGCAGGTCAGGCTGTCCCTTCTTCTCACCTTAAACCGTATGAACCAAAGATCCCAGTTTGGGTTGAATTGGTGCACCTTTCTAGGGAAGGGACCCTGGCTGCGGCGGTTTGTCCCCGCTGAGACAGGGGCTGGTGCCCTCTGGGGCTGAGTGCTCCTGCCTCTCCTTCCCTGTGCTCCCCACCACTGGGTGATTCCAGGGGCTTTGCTTTGTGCACGGAGAGACTTTCAATCAATAAAATTTCCTTGGCTGTGGCAGGAGCATGCTGCAGGCTGCTGCCTCATCTCCTTGTGTGCATGGAAAGAGCTGGGGCGGGGGGGAGGTGTCCCTACCCAGGTTGGGGCTGTGCCAGGAGGTGCCGTGGGCATCCCAGAAGCCTGGGGCTCTGAGGGCTTTCATTGACTGCCAAAAATTAGGCTGCCCCATGCACTGTGTCCCCTGCTCCATGCTGTCTCCTGGCATGCAGGGAAAGCGAGTGTGTTTTGCTGATTTCCCAGGGATGCCAAGTGAGTGCCTGCCCAGGGCAGGCAGCGCACGGGGGGGATGGATCAGGGCAACCCCAAGCTGCTGCTGGGGCTGGGGTAGCGGCGAGCTGCAGCGTGGGAGTCCTTGCAAGCGTGGCCCCCTTGGGATTTCAGTCTGGATTTCCACCCAGCACCGCCACAGGGAGGTTGAGAACTTTCTCCCAGTGCATTTTAGCACAGCAGAGTGGGTGTAAAGGTCGATGGTGCAAGAGCTGCGGTGAGCTGCCCGGACTTCAGCCTTTTCTTTAAATCTGCAGCTCGAGAAACTCAAAGCAAAGTTCAGCCAAAGCCCGAGCAGCGAAGGCACGGCACTGCCCGGCAAGGTTTGCTCCTCTCTTCTCTCTGGCTGGGTTTTGCAGGCTTTAAGAGCGGACAGCCAGCTCTCTGGGGTTTTGGCGTTCGCCACCAGCTTCGCCTCGCTGCTGGCAGGGGGAGAGGGGGTGTCGCAGGGACCCTCTGGAGCAAAGCCATCTGTAGGCAGCGCTGGAAAAGAGGTGACTTTAGCACCCTGGGCACGTCGCTACCCTTTCCCAAAGCCAAGGGAGGCTCCGGAAATGGGGGGTGGGCAAGTGTTGGTATGTCCTGCCCTGTTCCTGTAGATCAAGGAGCGGCTCAGGCTGGGCTTTTGGACGCAGAGGGGGTTTTTTGCGCCTCCCTCATTTTTGCCTGGCTTTCTGCAGTTTCCTCCAGTTCCTGTTTATGTTAACATACTTTTTGACACAAAACGGGTAGAGAAGAGTTATAAATGACTCTTTCTTCAGACTCTGCAGTAGAAGTGTTTGTTATCTAATCAAAGTTCACATGGGTTCATTTTTTTTCCTAGTTTCTTCGCTTTCCAGTCAAGCTCAGTGCAGCTCAGTTTACATACCCCAAGCCTTGAGTTCCTCCCATTTATAGCCTGCGTTTCCTGGGTTTCTTACCTTTTGTATATTCTGTAATCCCCGCTGCACTTTCACGGTGCTGTCTAACTTCTGAATCGCTGTGCCGTGCTCGTGCTCAGTCAGGCATCCCTTTTTTAAAAAAAAATAAGACAAAACCTTTTTGTTTTTGAGAGAATGCCCTTTAATGGGAAATTAAAAAGGAAAGCGTGAAAACGAGCCAGCTTAGCTGAAATTGTTTCCTGAAAAGGTTCCAGGAGAATCACTTTGTGCAGGCAGAAGCAGATAGCTGTGAGTCCCTTCCCCTTGTTCACACGCCCTGGTTTGGGCAAAAGGGAGTAAATAGAAGCAGCAGCACAGCGAGGTTTAAAAGTGCCTCCTTTTCCCCTGCCTGCAGGAAAGGAATCACTGCGCCCTCGATGTGGGCTTAGCACAGTGGGAAGGTTAATGTGCAGCGTTCATCCCCAACGCTTGAGTCAGGAGCTGGTGATGGCTTCCTCCAAGGGCAGTTTTCCTCCATGGACACCTGCAGCCAAAGATCAGGAGGGTTTTGCTGGGGATGGGAAGAAGGGACTGGTGTTTCTGCTAATCCCTGGGCTATTTTATTTCCAGTTGCTCGCACGCCAGCCCGTTGGCTGCTGTGGGACAGCATGGTGCGGCGTGTGGCTGTTATCGGGGCCGGGGTTGGTGGGTTGGCCTCCATCAAGTGCTGCCTGGATGAGGGGCTTGAGCCCACCTGCTTTGAGAGGAGCGAAGACATCGGAGGGCTCTGGCGCTACACGGTCAGTGGGCTCTGCCTGCGTGGGGAGGATTGTCCCTGGGTTTGCCCCCTCCCTCTGATGCCCTCTTCCTGCAGCATAGGGGAAAGGGTGGCCATGCAGCCCAGGACCATCCCTCTCCTAGGCATGGGGCTCCCCCTGGCTCCAAAGTGGAGAAGGAGATGGAGGGAGCGGAAACCATGGTCACCAGGTGCTAGTCCTGGTTTATTCCTTGTACCCAAATACAAGTAGGAAAAATACCCAAATACTCTGTGGGGAGAAAGTCCTTCTTTGCGTACCTGCAAACCGCTGGCTTCACACAGGACTCCACGGATGGCGGGAGGGTCAGTGTGTACTGCTCAGTCATCACCAACACCTCCAAGGAGATGTCCTGCTTCAGTGACTTCCCCTGCCCAGAGGATTTTCCCAGTTTTCTACCACATGGCCTCCTCCTGGAGTACTTCCGGATGTATGCCCGGCACTTTGACCTCCTGCGGCACATACGCTTCAAGGTGAGCAGGGACCCCAAATGCCATGGGGAGAAAAGCCATCAGTGGCTGCAGATACCAGGGCATCACCCAGGTGGGACGGGACAATACCAGGTGTGATCCCACAAGGACAAATGCCTTTTGCATCCTGAACACAGTCTTTTTTGCTCCGTGTTTTAAATTAGGCTGCTCAAATGTGGGCTGCCCAGTGCATCCCTCCCTCAGTGTCATCACCAGGGAAAAGGTGCAGAGTGGGATTTAACAGCTTCAGAGGTGACACGCAGTTCCACAGGGACGCAGTCTTCCCCCAGCAGCCCTAGCCCTTTGCAGGAAGGTCTTCTCTAAAATGTGGTGCAGTTCTGACTGCTGTTTTGTTGGGCTTTCGTGCAAGACGACAGCTCTCAGCGTAACGAGACGCCTGGATTTTCCCACCTCGGGCCAGTGGGAGGTGGTCACTGAGACCAGTGGTGTCCAGGAGTTACACATCTTTGATGCCGTCATGGTTTGCACCGGCCATTACCAGGAGCCCTACTTACCACTGGCTTCTTTCCCAGGTAAGCCCTGCCTTGGCAGGGGGGTGGGCTGGCGCTGCCCCCCGGGGTTTCACACAGCACCCATGGATCCCTTGGCTGCATGTTCCTCTGCGAGCCTGCCTGCTCCATGAAGCCCCCACACTGGGGCAGGTGGGACCTTCTACCCATGGGAATGGTGGGGAGCATTCCTGCGAATGGGAAAAATACCTCATAAAGATGCAGCCTGAGAATTTGCAAAGGACCGAGCTGAGGAGGTGCAGGAGGGTGGCATCACCCAGGGAGCCAAGACCTCCACAGGCTTCTCAGCTGCAAGCAGAGGTGGGAGGTGGAGAGTTGGGGGCTGCAGAGGGGGTCCAGGCATGAGGCTGAGGCAAGCAAATGTATCTGGCAGTAGGAGATGTTCCCTGCTCTCTGCCTAGGTATCGACACTCGCTTCAAAGGCCAGTACCTCCACAGCCGGGAATACAGAGACGTGGAGGCTTTCCGGGGAAAGCGGGTCCTCGTGGTCGGCATTGGCAACACTGGTGGTGACCTCTCCGTGGAGTTGAGCCGCGTGGCTGCGAAGGTACAGCTCCATGTCTGTGCCAAGCCCAGACAGGGACCACGAGAGCCGGTGGCTCGGGGTACGTGCAGGAAGCTTTGCCCACTGGGTTTCTCAACCAATAGCCCTTCAAATTGGAGAAACAATTCCTGGAGAGTTTGGGTCACTGGAGGAGTGGCCATTCAGCAGCTGTGGGAACTTTGCAGAAGCCAGCATGAGCTGTTCGGTTCATCCAGATGCCATCTCCTTCCCTTGGGATAACACTCTCGGCTCCCAAGTGCAGGAGATGGGGTTTGCCTTTCAGGGCAAAATCAGCAACGAGATGTCTGGGCAGGAGATTTGAGACATGCCTTTTTCCCCAGGTGTTCCTCAGTGCCAAGAGCAGCACATGGGTGTTCAGCCGAGTCTCAGACCATGGCTTCCCCTTCGACATGATCAGCACCACTCGCTTTAACCACTTTCTTGACTGGCTTCTCCCATCAGCCCTCACAAGGAAGATCAGGTTTCGGAAGTTCAATTCATGGTTTAACCACGCAAACTATGGCTTGGCTTCCACCAAAAGGTGTTTTTTCTGACTATTTCATTGGTTGGTCAGGGGGTTTTAATGGTGTGAAATGCTCAATTTTTAATTTCAGGGGATATTTGTGGAATAGCAAACCACTGGGGGGTACTCTGGGCAGAAAAGATGTTGCAGGTCCCTCCTAGGTGCT
The DNA here is from genome assembly GCA_013398295.1 of Chionis minor. NCBI lineage: Eukaryota > Metazoa > Chordata > Aves > Charadriiformes > Chionidae > Chionis > Chionis minor. Next base: position 468,927 of record VZSF01003782.1, read on the forward strand.
AACATTGCTGTCCTCTTTTTCCACCTGCAAGCTCTAACTTTAAGGTAATTATCAATGAAGAGTTGCCATTTTGCCTCCTCTCTGGGACCATTGTGTTGAAGCCAAAAGTGAAGGAGTTCACTGAAAGCTCTGCTGTTTTTGAAGATGGGACAACTGAAGAAAACATCGATGTGGTGCTCTTTGCCACGGGCTACATCTTCTCCTTTCCCTTCCTTGAAGAGTCAGTTCGCAGCCTTTTCGACGATAACCGTTCTCTCTATAAATGCATCTTCCCTCCCCAGCTGGAAAAGCCAACACTGGCCATCATTGGCTTAGTCCAACTGACCGGCTCTGTGATGGTGGGAACAGAAATGCAAGCTCGCTGGGTGACAGGGATCTTTGCAGGTGGGAGTCGGGATGCAGGGATGGGGGAATCTGCTGGGGTGGGAGGCTTGGGGCAGCCTGACCAACTGTCCACTGAGCCCAGGGCGTATTTTAGCTCCTGCCACAGTGCCCAGGGCAGCCATGGGTATTAGTAGCACCATAGCCTCTGCCCCACAACTGCACCCCTACATCCCTGCTGCTCCATGCACGCTGCCATAACTATCAAGCATGAACACTGCCAATAAAGGGGCTGGGAGCATGGGAAGCGGGTGAACTTTTCAGCTTAAGGTGCTGATGGAGGTCTCTAGTTTCTCTGTTCTCCTCAGGCTGGAACAAGCTCCCTCCCACCAGCAGGATGATGGCTGATGTTTCAAAGAAGAAGCCACCAGTCAAAAGGTGTGTGATGCTCCTGCACTCGGGGTGTAATGGGCACTGTGTGCCAGGATCACCCCAAGGAAAGGGGAGTCCTATGGCAGTTGTGGGAGGAAGCCGCCTAGGAGACCAAACTCTTCTTGGATGCATTTACTCCCTCACCACCTGTAACGAGGTAGGGAAATGCTTTTGTGGCTCCTTTATGGGTGACGGACCAAACACCAAGGGCACAGTGCTCTGGAGCAGCTTATTGCAAGACCCAGGACCTGCAGATCGCCTCTGCCAGGCCTCCAAGCCATGTCCTTATTCCCAGCCCGTCAAGATGGAGGTTTGGTGTCCTGCAGACTAAGGGTGCCATCTCGTGGCTTCTCCCTCCCAAATCCAGGAAGTGGGGAGTGCTGGGGTCAGGGCCAAGCCCCATCCAGAAACCCTACTGGAGCCACACAACATGGGTGGGGGACAGTTTATGACAAGTTGAGTTGAATATTAGACAAAGCTGGAACTCGTCCATCATGTACATGGGAGCTAACATCCTGCCTTGTTGGCAATGGGATTTTACAGGAGGTTGAGACGTGTCTTCAGGGCTGTGGGAGGGGTCACAGTGGACGTTCTGCCTTGCAGCAGCTTTTGGGAGCAAGGAGGGGACCTCTGGCCAGCTGGGGTGCAGGCTGGGTTAAGTCTGCTAGCAAGGCAGTGATGGCTCATAGGACACTGATGAAAATATGGGACAAAACAGCCACAGGGATTGTCACCAGGAGCCCCAGCAACTGCAGACATGATGCTGCTACACAGAAATACAGGAGTCTGAGGTGAAATGGAGTTAAACTCCAGACTGTCCCCAATTTTCAGAAGCAGATTCAGCACATGTCCTCCCTAATGCACGGGAAAGGAGACCTCAAGCAGAAAAAAACTGGAGGTTCTTCCTAGCATGGAAAGCTTTCTGCATCCCCCAGTTTTTCCCAATCCCCTTGGTAGTCTTATCTGTGAACGTCTACTCCTCTGCCTCTCAAAATCGGTCAAATCCAGCCCTGTGAACCTCAGGGAAGGACACAGTGTGGGTATTTGTGGCATTACAATGATGGCAGTATTATGCTAGAATCATTTTTGATGCCACAACTAGGTTGCAGAGACAAAACAAACTCCTGTCTATTTGCTACCCCAGGTAACTGCTGGGGACCAACCCCACAGAGGCTCTTTCGGTGCCTTTAGGTTTATTTGGGGCTGAGGGAGCTTGGCCCTGGAGATCGGGGCTCAGCCAATGTCTGAGCCCAGTAGTTTTGCTTTCCATGGAGCTGGGGATCCAAGGTGGGATGATGCTATTTGATTTTGTCTCTTTCATGTCCCACTGAAGGAATCCATCTGAAAGGGAGAACTTGAAGATGAGTTTTATCAGCTACACCGATGAAATTGCTTCGTGTGCTGGTGTAAAGCCCAATGTGCTGAAGCTGCTCCTGACGGACCCCCGGCTGGCCCTAGCCATCTTCTTCGGCCCCTGCACACCCTACCAGTACCGGCTGGTGGGACGGGGGAAGTGGAGCGGGGCCAGAGACGCCATCCTGACACAGTGGCAGCGGACACTGAAGCCCTTGAGAACTCGGGTGGTGGATGACTCCTCCGGCAGCTCCTCCGGCTGGCGCTGGATGTGCATCCTGGCCCTGCCGGTGGCTCTCACAGCAGGTTTCCTCCTTTCTAAATACCCCCAGCCAGGCTGGAACCTCCGGGCACGTCCCCAGCTGTAGAAGAAACCTGGTGAGACCTGGTCTCAGGTGAGCTGGGGATGGTGCCAGGTGCTGTCAGCGGGGCTGGAACTGGCCCAGTACCCACGGGAGTCCAGAGCCTGGTGCTGTCTGGTATCCAGCCTCCTCCTGCTGATGTTCCACACCCATCAAGGGCCTTATGGAGCGTTTACCCCAAACCTGCTGCAATCCGTGACCGCATTGCACCAGCACCAGGCTGGATCTCCAGAGGGCTTTTGGAAAGAGCCATTTTGGGACAGGCTTGGTGCGCACAGCCTTTCCTCCCCCGCTGCCCCGGCTCGCCCGGAGCTTGCTCCATAAAATTCCAGCGAGCCCCCACACCACCTTGAGATCGTCTGAAACGCTAACTGTAGAGATCTTTGTATTTGTCTGGTCACTCTTGGGACACGAGGTCGGGATCCGCAAATAAAGCTCACGGATTGGGTCTCCTCTGATGGTTTTATTAACGGTTTATTACCGGGGGATGATTGGGGGGGGGGCGGCCTCCTCCAGGCTTCCCTCGGGGTAGAACGTGTCCCCGGCCGACCCCTCCTCCTTTCCCCCGACGTGGGGACGGCGGTGGGGACGGGGGCTGG